>JALPQI010012797.1:0-29074 GCA_025490895.1 Thaumatotibia leucotreta | reverse complement strand
GAGTTACTTAGTAAAGGTAGTTTTGCTCTACACAAGTGGGCTGCTAATGACCCATCTATATTGACAAATATTCCAGCAGAACAGCAGGTTGTTGAAGAGCTGGATTTGAACAAGGACATCAAAACATTAGGTTTAAAGCTTGACATTGACGCCGATGCTTTTAAACTCACATGTCCGCCTTCAGATAACGTCCCTAAGACAAAAAGACAGATTCTAAGCTACATAAGCCAGTTCTATGACCCGCTAGGTCTAGCTGGACCGGTTTTGGTGCAAGCCAAAATGATCATGCAAAAGTTGTCACACTCTTGCACTAGCTGGGACTCTGCTCCCTCGCCTATCTTACAAAAAGAATGGCTTGAGTTTTACAATGATTTTTGCAGGCAATGAAAGACATTAAAATAAAAAGAAATGTTACTGTAGACAACATTCAATTCAATCTGCTCAAATTGTAGCATTTGGGGATGCCTCAATTTCTGCATTTGGAGCAGCGATCTATTTGCGAGTCACTGACAAGAATGGCAAGGTATCTATGTCACTTCTTTGCTCTAAGAGCCGAATTTCACCAAAAGATAAGAAACTGACTGTGCCACGATTAGAATTGAATGCGTCACTTTTGATGGCAAAATTATGCTTGAGAGCATATAATACATTATGTAAAAAGATTCCTATTGAAAGTGTGCATCTTTTCAGTGATTCTCAAGTTGTATTGGCATGGCAAAAAACGGATCCAACGAAACTGAACGCTTATGTCGCTAATCGTGTCAAATTAATTAACGAATATACAAAAGGTTTTCAATGGTCTTACATAAAGACAGACCACAATCCTTCTGATTGTTTGAGTCGAGGCATAAAACCTACCGAGCTACAAGGTAACCAACTGTGGTGGTGTGGACCAGAATGCATGTCTGATCCAGAGTATAGATTCACTGAATATAGCTATGATGTACTTAAAAGCTTACCGGAGGTCAAGCATGCTGAAGGTTCCAAGTCAGTGTGTATGGCATCACAAGAATCGGTTTCTCTTGCAAAATATTTGTTAGAAAAATATTCTAGCATTAACAAGGCAGCTAATGTACTTGCCTATGTTCAAAGGTTTTGTAAAAATGTAAAGCCAGGATCTCAAAAGATAAAATCTAATTTCGTAACGTTTAGTGAGGCAACACAGGCATTGCATTTCTTCATAAAAGAGGAACAGGAAAAATTCTTTGACAAGGAACTGGCCTCACTGAGGGCAGGTAGGCAAGTCTCTACATATTTACAATCTGTCAACCCCTTCATTGATGCTAATGGCATTCTCAGAGTAGGTGGACGGTTGCAACACTCTTCCTTGCCTTATAGCCAAAGGCATCAAATAATTTTACCAAAGGAATCTAGGGTAACTTGCCTCATCATTGAGAATGAGCATTTAAAACTACTACATGCTAGTCAGAAAGAAGTTCTAAGTAGTTTAAGCCAACGCTATTGGATAGTTAATGCTTTGAGATTGGTGAAAAAGTTTGTAAACCAATGTCTCACGTGCTTTAGACTTAAGGGTGTTACAGCTAAGCAATTAATGGGATCGTTACCCGCAGGTAGAGTCACCATTGACCGTGTATTCGCCAAAGTAGGTATTGATTTTGCCGGGCCGATCCTGATAAAGCAGTCAAGAGTGAGAAGTGTCATCACAACTAAAGGTTATATTGCTGTGTATGTGTGCTTTGTCACCAAAGCCATACATCTAGAGTTGGTGTCAGATTTGACTACTGATACATTCTTGGCTAGCTTCAAACGATTCATTTCAAGACGTAATGTCCCAACAGAGGTTTATTGTGATAATGCCGCTACTTTTAAGTCGGCTAATACTCAGTTGTCTGAGCTCTATAAATTAAATAATGATAAATGTCATCAATTGCAAGTTCAAAATGTTACTTCGAAATTGGGAACGACTTTCCATTTCATACCGAGTTACTCTCCAGTATTCGGTGGCCTATGGGAGGCCGCTGTAAAAAGTGTTAAGTACCATTTAAAACGAGTGTTAGGCTCTCATGTGTTAACATATGAACAACTGTATACTGTGTTAGTTCAGATAGAAGGTATTTTGAACTCGCGACCAATAACGCCAATGTCATCTGACATCGTGGATCTTTCCTTCTTGACACCGGGACACTTCTTAACCGGTGCACCTCTCTCTGACTTGTTATCCTGAACAGGATATCACAAATTTACCTGATAACAGATTAAAGTTTTGGCGGAAGTGTACTGCTTTACAACAGCACTTTTGGCGATATTGGTCAAAGCAGTACCTAAATGTTCTACAGAACCGTCCTAAATGGAAGACTCCTTTACCTAATGTTAAAGAAGGCTCTCTCGTTATCTTGCGTGAGATGAATACTCCGCCAATGACTTGGCCTATGACCAGAGTAACCAAAGTCTTTCCAGGCCAGGATGGGAAAGTAAGAGCCTTAGAGGTAAGAAAGGCAAATGGCAAAGTTCATACAACTTCTGTCACTAAAGTTTGTATATTGCCTTTAGATGAATAATATATATATTTTCAAATTATAAGAATGCCACTTCTTATTTTAAGGTATATGACTTATAATTGTACTGATAATTGTGTAGGTACTAAAATAATGGTTTTACCAGTCATATACTGAGTTAAGATTTCATTTTATGTTTCAGAATTTATGTTTAGTTCTACATGAAGTGGCACTTGTTTTATATTATGGTTAATGTCTTATCATGACCACATTCATAGTAGTATTGCAAACTTGCGTACATAGCAACTTATTAATTTGTTAGTAAGTGATAAATTATTTTTTATATGAATAAACCTTAAAAGATTACAGTCCACTCCAAATATCGAACTGTGTAACACAAGGGTGCAATAATTTAACTATAACAATGTTCTTGCATGTTCTTTTCTGTTAGTGGAATATGTTGCAGACTCCATGTTCCATCCAGACATAGTCTAGCAACATTAAAAATGTATTTTATACATGGCAAACTTTGTAAAATCCTTCTTAGCAATATAATCTTTTCGTTCACACGTACTTCTAGTATTTTTATTATAATTAAATACCTATAAATACCTAAAAGCACTATACGTACATGCCTCGGCGTGAAAACGGATTCCCGGTCTCGTTACCTATCCGTTTATCGTTGCGTTTATACCAACTTGGCCAGAAATCCTCATTTTCCCGGCCTCTGATGTAATGTACTATTTTTGTAATCGGCCCCATTGATTTAGAATATACTAGCTGTGCCCGCGACTTCGCACGCGTGCTGTTCGGTGATCTGTGTTGTACATTTTCAAATGTATGTCTGGTAAATGGGTTTCTTAGAATTGGTCCTTTAAATTGTGATAAGATATCAGATTAACAGCCAAGTTACAAACGTATTGTGTTCGGTGTAGCAAAGAAAATAATATCATACACAATGAAATAAATGGTTTAGGTACATATCGTTTGAGGTTAACTTCCAAATACTACTCAAATTTTGATATCTCTAAAGGTAGTAAAATAATGTGGTTTCCCTCAGCAAACAAAATGTATCGTATTTCAAAACGCCAAAATTAAACGTATTCTAAAAAGCATAAGCATAGCGTTAGTAAGGAGTTGAGGGTAAAAATTAAGATGAGGCTTGAGAGCATCATAAAAGTCATCATCATAGCATGGATTACCCTAAGTTAACGGGAGGACTTCAGTTGCTGAATGTGTGGCAGTAAGCGTCAGTGCAGTGTATGCAAAAACCTATCGCCAGGGTTTGAGTCGAGGAACCCAAAAGAGTAATATTCGGAAAAAGTTGGAAAATAATCTAAGATGGCAGGTGTGCTGGGGCGAAAAGTTTAAATTCCGAGTAGTTCAGCAAGCCCGAAGGGCGAACTTTAGGTTGGGAGGAAGAAGGCCGATCCAGCAGAGGGTTGAAGGCCCGGAAACCCACTCCAGGGGCCCAAGTAATTCGGCCTTGCAGCAGGAGGGCCGACCCAATCATAGAAACAATAAAAATACATGTCAAATATACAGGGTAAGGAGGTCGTAGGCCGAACTATGAGAAAACAGAACAGTGGTCCGAGCCCGACGCGTTCTAGCTAGACGTGTGCGCCGCGCCGGCGTCACGCCGCCGCCGACCTTTTTTGCCACGCCGCCGCCGCCGACTAATGGTCGGCGTGAAATCGGCGTGGCCTTGACTGAATAACAGAGTTATTTCTTATAGGCTAATGACTACACACTAAGCTTCGTGTTTGCTTTATGTATTTATACATAATGCTGTTATGTAGGGAATTTACTGTCAACCTATTAGTTGGCGACTCGACATACCAACCATGCCACCATCTTTCGACCAGGTAGTTAAGGCTGTGAAGTCCTTAAATCCTGGAAAGTCGCCCGGAGCCGATAATGTGCATGTGGATATGTTGAGAGCTGATATTGGTACGACTGCATCCTTACTCTACCCCCTAATAACAAGCATTTGGGAAGCAGGGCAAGTACCCGCAAAATGGAAGCAAGGACTTCTGGTAAAAGTTTCTAAGAAGGGTGATCTCTCACGATGCGACAACTGGCGCGGCATTACCATTTTACCAGCTGCCGCTAAGATCTTAGCCAAAGTTTTGCTGAACCGTATCGCACCAAAGGTAGCAGTAACCTTACGTGAAGAACAGGCCGGTTTTCGGCCAGGCCGCTCCTGCACCGACCACACCAATACCCTGCGCATCCTTATAGAACAGTGTGTCGACTTTGAAAAAGCCTTCGACACCGTGAAGTGGAGTGCACTGTGGTCATGTCTGAGTAGAAGGGGTATGTATGTATCCCTGCATGTATCGTCAGTATCATACGAGCTATGTACGAAGGAAGTACATGCAGAGTGATCCACGAGAAGGAGCTGGGTTCACCGATACAAATATCTACAGGTTTTAAGCAAGGCTGCCTCCTATCACCTCTTTTGTTTGTGATCTTACTCGACGACATCATGAGAAACGTTACAACCACGCCAAGGGGCATACATTGGGGTTCAGGAAATCTGGAAAACTAGGACAACGCGGATGACATTGTGTTGATCTCGCCTATTCTCGCCCAACTTCAAGCCAAACTTGGAAACCTTCAAGAAGAGGCGGATACAATGGGCCTGCGGAACAACAAACGAAAAACAGTCAGCATGCGGGTTAAGACGAGCACAATGGACCCTCTGACGCTGGGAAGCGCAAGCCTAGACTCAGTGGTCAAGTTTGTGTACCTCGGGAGCCAGATCACTTGTTGGGGAGGAGTAAATGAGGACATTGACAGCAGAATTTGCAAGGAAAAGGCTGCTTTCGCCCAACTAAAGCCTGTTTGGGAGTCAAATATACTGATGCGACGCGTTAAAGTTTCCCTTTTCAACTCAGTTGTCAAGTCGGTCGTGCTTTTTGGCTGCGAGACTTGGAGAGTGACAAAGGGTATGACCAACAAGCTTCAGTTTTCGTCAATAAGTCGCTCAGATCAATACTGTGCATCTTCTGGCCTTGGCGGTTCTTCGTTCCGGATGGTGTTCCGGAACGAAGACTTGTGGACTATATGCCTCCATACACCTATAGGCATCGAGATTGCCTCCAGGAAATGGAGATGGATATGTCACACTATCCGGAGAAGAGAGCAAAACAACGCCTACATTGCGTTTGACTGGAAACCGCCCAACGGTAAACGTAACGACCTCCTGGACGGCCTGTGCACTCCTGGCAGAGATCCGTCTCAAACGAGCTCTGTACGGTTGGCTTAAGCTGGAGGGAGGCTAAAAGTGTTGCTGAGGACAGAGAGGCGTGGCGCGATCTTGTGAAGGCCCTTTGCACCTCTGGGGTCACTTAGGACGACAACATATTTATAGTTGCTTTCGAGTGTCATCACTCATTACGCGTAGTTTCTTAGGCTCGATAACTTCCAGCCTGCAGAACAAGCCGGTTTTTGGTTTCTAGAAAAACATTAGTAGCGTAAATCACATACACAAGCAACGGCAGGATATACAGAAGACCGAGAGGTATAACTTGTCCCTCAGGTTAGCGTTCGTATTCGTGGTCTATGAAGCATTTGGATTGATCTAGACCTGGGCTGTACTACAGTATCTTCAGCGGTACCAAGTAGACTACTCTTCTTGGCGTCGATAACCCAATTCTGGTGTGTGTGTGTGACTTATCAACTCATCAATTTCTCTTTCACGATCCACCAACCACTCCAATTTTAAAGCCACCCGAAAGTTGAGTGAGGTGCGGATCTGGCCTCTCCACCTTTTCTTTCCAATCTTCCTTGTGATAACGACAATAAGTTTTTGGAGGTGTTCCCCAGGTTTGCGGGCTATGTGTCCAAAGAGCAACTAACCAACAAACAGTAGAACAAGTAAGCCAAATAGGTAGACTACCGGTACTTATATTGTAGTGTCCAGGAAGGTTACCATGGCCTCTTAAATGCAATTCAGTTTAGGTTCGGCTAGATAATTCTTGACTGTTATTCTATGCAACTGACACATCGCGATTCAGTTTAGTTCCTAAACTGAATCTCATTAGGAGATCGTGATAGTTCATCTTTAAGACCGGTATTCGAAATCCAGACCATTACACCGACGATTAAGACAGGGAGATGTCTTGTCTCCATAACTGTTTACTGTTGCTTTGGAAGATGTTTTCAAGATTTCGGACTGGAATTGGATGGGCTTGTCATCAACACCACTAGCCAATATATCACTCGCCTTCGGTTTGCAGACTAGAAAGTTATTATGGCTGAAACCATGGAGATGAGTACGAGTGAGGCGAGCTGGCGCGCCTCTGTGCAGCCCTAAGTGAAGTTCGGCTTTCGGCCTTCGCAAGGGACGAAACAAATCAGAGGGCCGCAGAGTGTCACACTAAAACATTGTGTAGCATGGGAGGGCTAGGCTCTGGCAGCTCGGAATTCAGCCTCGTCACCTGGCGCGCCTCTCTGGGACGCTCCAGGCCTTACGCGAAATTGGGCTTTCGCGATCTATTTAGATACAGCGACGTGTTTGCGCGCCTCTGCGTGAGCTCAGTCTGCAGCCTTCGCTGGCGTTAAGACAGTTGGGAAGCGTAATTGTATCGGAGAGCACTAAAATCGTGATACTGCGGGCCTTCGGCCTTCGCGGGCTTGACGCCTCGCCATCGAAGTCTTCGGGTTCGGCTTATTTAGATACCAGGGCAGATAATAAATCTCATTGTGATTAAGAACATTAAAAGTTTAAAAGATGTACGTTTATATGGAGAATTTTGTAGTTGTAAAACATGGTTATAATGTTTAAGCATACTCGTATTCAAATGTAATTAAAATGTAAACTAAACAACTATTATTTCAGCGTTAACTGTAAATAAACCCAAACACTTTAACTTAAAGAAAATAAAACAAATCGGAGAAAAAGCATTCATGTATTTGCAATGGATCCGTATTATTCGAAGTATCCGCATCCGCTGATTGTTTATATCCGCATTATCCGGATCCTGAAAATCGACGGTTGTTGCAAACCCTAGTTGAGAGGCGCAGAAGAACTGGAAGCACCAACGTAGCTCAAAAAATCGCTGAACTGAAGTGGCAATGGGCTGAACATACTAGCAAAAAGACCGGTGGGGCAAGTGATATCTTAGTGGCAAGCATATACTGGTCCACGCAGCATAGGATGCCTCCCAATATGATGGACCGATCACCTGGTCAACATAGGTGGAATCCAATGGTCGTGGGCTGCTCCCTATTTATCCTTATGGCATGCTATGATAGGGGATTTGGGAGACCTAATGTGAATAGGGCTAGTCCAAACCCAGTTACAGTTGAAAATATTATGTTAGAACATGTTGGGAAGAGAAAACTGATATGTACAGATTAGATGTTGGATAAGGTGGCCAGTGGTGGTGTATGATGAACATTTATATTGTGTTTATTTAAACTATGACAAATGATACTATCGAATTCCACTTTTTTATTCATGTGACCTTGACGCCGATTTCACGCCGAAATCACGCCGCCGCCGCCGACTTTTCAGCAAACGCCGCCGCCGATCATTTTTAGATCGGCGCACACGTCTAGTTCTAGCATTCAATATAATATTTATTCAGTATTCAAATAAGTCGAGCCTGAGGGCCGAAAGCCCGAAGCCGAGGCGTTAAGGCTGCAAAGGGCGAGTTCCAAGCAGTGCGGCTGACCGATCGTATTTTTCATGAAATACTGGCTTTATGGCCGAGACCGAGACATAGTGCCAAGCATTTAATATATGCAGTAATTAAACAAACCGAGCCTGAGGGCCCAAGGCTCAAAGGTGAGGCATCAAGACCACGAAGGCTGAAACCGAGCTTCGAGTTAGGGCCAAATCCCAATCGGGCTTATGACGAAATGTTGTTATGTGGTCGATGCTAAGCTGTAAGAAGACAGAGCTTAAAGCATTCAGTGTATCCTGTAGCCAATCGGATAAATCAAGTACTCCCCACATGAACCCGAGGGCCAAAGGCCCGAGGAGTCAACCCACAATGTCAGCCTATCAACCCGAGGGCCGTAGGCCCGAGGCCACTGTCTACACGAACCCGAGGGCCGAAGGCCCGAGGAGTTAACCCACGCTGTCAGATTATCAACCCGAGGGCCGTAGTCCCGAGGCTACAGTCCACACTATCCCGAGGGCCGATGGCCCGAGGGGTTAACCCACGCTGTCAGTCTAACAAACCGAGAGCCGAAGAGACTTTTTTGATGACTGTTAAAATATACGAAAAAGGTTTTGCGTTGATATTTGTGAAGTTGCACATAGTTATATAATTTTTACTTTTCAGTTGCTAAATATTAATGTGACCCATGCTGGGATCATTTTGACAGGTAATATGTACACATATTTTCGATTGGTAAATTTGTTCAGATGCATAATAATATGTATCTTTCTATGCTCATTTATTTTTGAAGCCTTGCATTTGCTCATATATTTATGAACTCGACTGTACATAATTTTCAAAAATTATAGAAACTTTTTTCTTTAAGCGGATCGTTTTGGAGATATCAGCTATTAAAGCCGTTGAAAGTGTGCCCTTGTTCAATTATTTTAAAGTACGGGGTATAAAATTCTGAGAAAAATGGTGTTGATAAATTGTTGAGGGTTGAAGAATGCAGTCCTCACTTATTATTATAGCGCCTGCTCAAATAGTTATGGCAAATGCGTCGCGTCTGCTGATACTTTTGAATAGTTGTAGGCTATTACATTTAAGGTGTTTCTTGTAAATTGATTGGTCATGTCTCTTAAAATAATTTACGCAGTTTTTGTAATTTGTTCCATTAACATGCAGGAGTCCGCTGGATGTGGGTGGCACAGGACCGGTCATTGTGGCAATCTTTGGGGGAGGCCTATGTTCAGCAGTGGATGTCTTTCGGCTGATATGATGATGATGATGATTATGATGACGACACATGCATAGTAATGAACTCTTTCAACGACTTCTGGTTTGATCAAAATATCTCTTATACTTTTTGAGATAGGTTGATTTAACTGTAATTTTAATTTTTACTGCAAGTCCGACTCACACTTGACCATTTTTTATATCCTATGTCCCGACACGAGGTCTCCTGAATACGACGGTGAAGTTTTTATTAAAATCCATCCAGCCGTTCTCTCGTGATGCTCCGTGCAATAAACAGACAAACAGACAAACAGACAAACCGACAAACAGACAAAAATTCTAAAAATCACATAAATGTGATCTATTATCGATTTTAAGACCTCCTCCATCATTTTTTTGTAAATATCTTCCATGTACAGACTTTCGACCCTCTTCAGCTTTATTATATGTATAGATAGATAGATATTGCGAAAGTACAAATCAAATTATTTATTAACTAAATATTTTTATTTGTACTTTTTAGGGTTCCGTAGCCAAAATGGCAAAAACGGAACCCTTATAGATTCGTCATGTCCGTCTGTCCGTCTGTCCGTCTGTCCGTCTGTCACAGCCGATTTACTCGGAAACTATGTATAAATGCTACAGTAACGAAATTTGGTAAGGATATGTGTTGTATAAACCGCTACAGGATTATGATACTAAATTATAAAAAAAACCATTGGGGTGGGGGCCCTCCATACATGTAACTGAGGGATAGAAAAAAAATTTTAGCTGTATATAAGCGTGTGGGATATTAATAGAAAGGTCTTTAAAAATGATATGAAGGTTTATAAATCTCATTTTAATTTAAGCAAATCGTTTTCGAGATATCAGCTCTCAAAATCTGAAAAATGTGTCCCCCCCTTCTATTTTTTAAACTACTCGATATAAAATTCAAAAAAAAATATATGTTATGCACATTATTAAATTCTATCAATGATTTTTGGTTTGATTTAATTTTCTCCTATAGTTTTTGAGGTAGGTTGATTTAACTGTATTTTTTTAATAATAAATTGATAATGGTACGGAACCCTTCGCGCGCGAGTCCGACTCGCACTTGGCCGGTTTTTATTTTTTCTCCAGTAGTCACACTACTTAATACTAGACGTGTGCGCCGATCTAAAAATGATCGGCGGCGGCGTTTGCTGAAAAGTCGGCGGCGGCGGCGTGATTTCGGCGTGAAATCGGCGTCAAGGTCACATGAATAAAAAAGTGGAATTCGATAGTATCATTTGTCATAGTTTAAATAAACACAATATAAATGTTCATCATACACCACCACTGGCCACCTTATCCAACATCTAATCTGTACATATCAGTTTTCTCTTCCCAACATGTTCTAACATAATATTTTCAACTGTAACTGGGTTTGGACTAGCCCTATTCACATTAGGTCTCCCAAATCCCCTATCATAGCATGCCATAAGGATAAATAGGGAGCAGCCCACGTCCATTGGATTCCACCTATGTTGACCAGGTGATCGGTCCATCATATTGGGAGGCATCCTATGCTGCGTGGACCAGTATATGCTTGCCACTAAGATATCACTTGCCCCACCGGTCTTTTTGCTAGTATGTTCAGCCCATTGCCACTTCAGTTCAGCGATTTTTTGAGCTACGTTGGTGCTTCCAGTTCTTCTGCGCCTCTCAACTAGGGTTTGCAACAACCGTCGATTTTCAGGATCCGGATAATGCGGATATAAACAATCAGCGGATGCGGATACTTCGAATAATACGGATCCATTGCAAATACATGAATGCTTTTTCTCCGATTTGTTTTATTTTCTTTAAGTTAAAGTGTTTGGGTTTATTTACAGTTAACGCTGAAATAATAGTTGTTTAGTTTACATTTTAATTACATTTGAATACGAGTATGCTTAAACATTATAACCATGTTTTACAACTACAAAATTCTCCATATAAACGTACATCTTTTAAACTTTTAATGTTCTTAATCACAATGAGATTTATTATCTGCCCTGGTATCTAAATAAGCCGAACCCGAAGACTTCGATGGCGAGGCGTCAAGCCCGCGAAGGCCGAAGGCCCGCAGTATCACGATTTTAGTGCTCTCCGATACAATTACGCTTCCCAACTGTCTTAACGCCAGCGAAGGCTGCAGACTGAGCTCACGCAGAGGCGCGCAAACACGTCGCTGTATCTAAATAGATCGCGAAAGCCCAATTTCGCGTAAGGCCTGGAGCGTCCCAGAGAGGCGCGCCAGGTGACGAGGCTGAATTCCGAGCTGCCAGAGCCTAGCCCTCCCATGCTACACAATGTTTTAGTGTGACACTCTGCGGCCCTCTGATTTGTTTCGTCCCTTGCGAAGGCCGAAAGCCGAACTTCACTTAGGGCTGCACAGAGGCGCGCCAGCTCGCCTCACTCGTACTCATCTCCATGGTTTCAGCCATAATAACTTTCTAGTCTGCAAACCGAAGGCGAGTGATATATTGGCTAGTGGTGTTGATGACAAGCCCATCCAATTCCAGTCCGAAATCTTGAAAACATCTTCCAAAGCAACAGTAAACAGTTATGGAGACAAGACATCTCCCTGTCTTAATCGTCGGTGTAATGGTCTGGATTTCGAATACCGGTCTTAAAGATGAACTATCACGATCTCCTAATGAGATTCAGTTTAGGAACTAAACTGAATCGCGATGTGTCAGTTGCATAGAATAACAGTCAAGAATTATCTAGCCGAACCTAAACTGAATTGCATTTAAGAGGCCATGGTAACCTTCCTGGACACTACAATATAAGTACCGGTAGTCTACCTATTTGGCTTACTTGTTCTACTGTTTGTTGGTTAGTTGCTCTTTGGACACATAGCCCGCAAACCTGGGGAACACCTCCAAAAACTTATTGTCGTTATCACAAGGAAGATTGGAAAGAAAAGGTGGAGAGGCCAGATCCGCACCTCACTCAACTTTCGGGTGGCTTGAAAATTGGAGTGGTTGGTGGATCGTGAAAGAGAAATTGATGAGTTGATAAGTCACACACACACACCAGAATTGGGTTATCGACGCCAAGAAGAGTAGTCTACTTGGTACCGCTGAAGATACTGTAGTACAGCCCAGGTCTAGATCAATCCAAATGCTTCATAGACCACGAATACGAACGCTAACCTGAGGGACAAGTTATACCTCTCGGTCTTCTGTATATCCTGCCGTTGCTTGTGTATGTGATTTACGCTACTAATGTTTTTCTAGAAACCAAAAACCGGCTTGTTCTGCAGGCTGGAAGTTATCGAGCCTAAGAAACTACGCGTAATGAGTGATGACACTCGAAAGCAACTATAAATATGTTGTCGTCCTAAGTGACCCCAGAGGTGCAAAGGGCCTTCACAAGATCGCGCCACGCCTCTCTGTCCTCAGCAACACTTTTAGCCTCCCTCCAGCTTAAGCCAACCGTACGGAGCTCGTTTGAGACGGATCTCTGCCAGGAGTGCACAGGCCGTCCAGGAGGTCGTTACGTTTACCGTTGGGCGGTTTCCAGTCAAACGCAATGTAGGCGTTGTTTTGCTCTCTTCTCCGGATAGTGTGACATATCCATCTCCATTTCCTGGAGGCAATCTCGATGCCTATAGGTGTATGGAGGCATATAGTCCACAAGTCTTCGTTCCGGAACACCATCCGGAACGAAGAACCGCCAAGGCCAGAAGATGCACAGTATTGATCTGAGCGACTTATTGACGAAAACTGAAGCTTGTTGGTCATACCCTTTGTCACTCTCCAAGTCTCGCAGCCAAAAAGCACGACCGACTTGACAACTGAGTTGAAAAGGGAAACTTTAACGCGTCGCATCAGTATATTTGACTCCCAAACAGGCTTTAGTTGGGCGAAAGCAGCCTTTTCCTTGCAAATTCTGCTGTCAATGTCCTCATTTACTCCTCCCCAACAAGTGATCTGGCTCCCGAGGTACACAAACTTGACCACTGAGTCTAGGCTTGCGCTTCCCAGCGTCAGAGGGTCCATTGTGCTCGTCTTAACCCGCATGCTGACTGTTTTTCGTTTGTTGTTCCGCAGGCCCATTGTATCCGCCTCTTCTTGAAGGTTTCCAAGTTTGGCTTGAAGTTGGGCGAGAATAGGCGAGATCAACACAATGTCATCCGCGTTGTCCTAGTTTTCCAGATTTCCTGAACCCCAATGTATGCCCCTTGGCGTGGTTGTAACGTTTCTCATGATGTCGTCGAGTAAGATCACAAACAAAAGAGGTGATAGGAGGCAGCCTTGCTTAAAACCTGTAGATATTTGTATCGGTGAACCCAGCTCCTTCTCGTGGATCACTCTGCATGTACTTCCTTCGTACATAGCTCGTATGATACTGACGATACATGCAGGGATACATACATACCCCTTCTACTCAGACATGACCACAGTGCACTCCACTTCACGGTGTCGAAGGCTTTTTCAAAGTCGACACACTGTTCTATAAGGATGCGCAGGGTATTGGTGTGGTCGGTGCAGGAGCGGCCTGGCCGAAAACCGGCCTGTTCTTCACGTAAGGTTACTGCTACCTTTGGTGCGATACGGTTCAGCAAAACTTTGGCTAAGATCTTAGCGGCAGCTGGTAAAATGGTAATGCCGCGCCAGTTGTCGCATCGTGAGAGATCACCCTTCTTAGAAACTTTTACCAGAAGTCCTTGCTTCCATTTTGCGGGTACTTGCCCTGCTTCCCAAATGCTTGTTATTAGGGGGTAGAGTAAGGATGCAGTCGTACCAATATCAGCTCTCAACATATCCACATGCACATTATCGGCTCCGGGCGACTTTCCAGGATTTAAGGACTTCACAGCCTTAACTACCTGGTCGAAAGATGGTGGCATGGTTGGTATGTCGAGTCGCCAACTAATAGGTTGACAGTAAATTCCCTACATAACAGCATTATGTATAAATACATAAAGCAAACACGAAGCTTAGTGTGTAGTCATTAGCCTATAAGAAATAACTCTGTTATTCAGTCAAGGCCACGCCGATTTCACGCCGACCATTAGTCGGCGGCGGCGGCGTGGCAAAAAAGGTCGGCGGCGGCGTGACGCCGGCGCGGCGCACACGTCTACTTAATACTATATAAATTATAAATATTAGATGTCATATACCAAAGAAAAACGACCAAGATCACCTATGTCCGAGGTGGGGATCGAACCCACGTACTCAGCTTTCGCGGCTGATGCCTGTACCCCTCGGCCACTCGGTCTTAGCAACCACCGGTCAAATTTCTCGGGTATATGCAATCCCTTACAAGGCTAGGCGCCTTTGACCATTCTCTGAGGGTAAGCTCGAGTGGCCGAGGGGTACAGGCATCAGCCGCGAAAGCTGAGTACGTGGGTTCGATCCCCACCTCGGACATAGGTGATCTTGGTCGTTTTTCTTTGGTATATGACATCTAATATTTATAATTTACTGGCTTTATACATATTAAAAAATATTTTAAGCATTTAATATATGCAGTAATTAAACAAACCGAACCTGAGGGCCCAAGGCTCAAAGGTGAGGCGTCAAGACCACGAAGGCTGAGCGCGAGCTTCGAGTTAGGGCCAAATCCCAATCGGGCTTATGACGAAATGTTGTTATGTGGTCGATGCTAAGCTGTAAGAAGACAGAGCTTAAAGCATTCAGTATATCCTGTAGCCAATCGGATCAATCAAGTACTCCCCACATGAACCCGAGGGCCAAAGGCCCGAGGAGTCAACCCACAATGTCAGCCTATCAATCCGAGGGCCGTAGGCCCGAGGCCACTGTCTACACGAACCCGAGGGCCGAAGGCCCGAGGAGTTAACCCACGCTGTCAGATTATCGACCCGAGGATCGGAGGCCCGAGGCCCCTGTCTAAACGAACCCGAGGGCCGAGGCATTAATACCCGCTGCCAGTATATCAACAGGACGGCTGCAGGAGTAAGGTCACTATCCACACAAACCCGAGGGCCGAAGGCCCGAGGGGTTAACTCACGCTGTCAGTCTAACAAACCGTGGGCTGAAGGCCCGAATGGCTAACCCACGCTATCAGTCTATGGACCCTAGGGCCGTAGGCTCGTGGACACAGTTCACACGATCGTGAGAAGGCTCGAGGGGGTAACCCACGCTGTCAGCCTAACAAACCGAGGGCCGTAAGCCCGAGGCTACAGGCCACTTGATCCCGAGGGCCGAAAGCCCGAGGGGTTACCCTTCGCAGTCAGTCTATGAACCTGAGGGTCGTAGGCTCGAGGACACAGTTCACGCGATCCCGAGGGCCGAAGGCCCGAGGGGTTAACCTTCGCTTTCAGTCTATGGACCTGAGGGTCCTAGGCTCGAGAATACATTTCACGCGATCCCGAGGGGTTAACCTTCGCTGTCAGTCTATGAACCTGAGGGTCGTAGGTTCGAGAACACAGTTCACGCGAACGCGAGTTAACCTGCGCTGTCAGTCTATAAACCTGAGGGTCGTAGGCTCGAGAACACAGTTCACGCGATCCCGAGGGCCGAAGGCCCGAGGGGTTATCTCACGCTGTCAGTTTAACAAGCCGAGGGCCGTAGTCTCGAGGCTACAGTCCACACTATCCCGAGGGCCGATGGCCCGAGGGGTTAACCCACGCTGTCAGTCTTACAAATCGAGAGCCGAAGAGACTTTTTTTGATGACTGTCAAAATATACGAAAAAGGTTTTGCGTTGATATTTGTGAAGTTGCACATAGTTATATAATTTTTACTTTTCAGTTGCTAAATATTAATGTGACCTGTTAGCGCCTCCTTGGGCGCAACCTCTGCGTTGTCGAAGATGTGTTTGAAATAATATATCTAGTTTTAAATTTGACAATTGAATTTTTTTTTCCGATATTTGATTGACTTATTTATGTGTCTAATTTTTTCATTAGAAAATTATAATAATATAAACTGTTGGAAATTTATTCTATTTTATTAAATAATCATGCTATAACAAGATGGTGACCCCTAGTCATTGAATTCGCACACGTTGTGAAGAGTTCGCATAAAAGTACGGTTCCCATAGAAGAAATATCCCATGGAGAAAACCTACAAATGTTGTGAGTTTAAGTCGGTGAGAGCTAGAATTTAGTGATTGCTGATACCCACTAACAATTTAACGTAAGTACCTATCTATCGGGATCTGCGGGATTATTACTGAAGTAAGTAAATTTGCTTTAATGCTTAGGCAAGTATAATTTACTATCTCGCGTCTTCATTATGGAAGAACTGAAACGTCAGCGAGGAACAGTTCGGAGATGTTTAACTCTGTTCAAAAAATTCCTCACGTCTCTGTTGGAGGAAAAGAATCCAACTCAAGTTTTAATTAGTGAATGTTCTCTTAGGCTTTCTAAAATTCAAGAGGCATTCAATGTTTTCGATGAGATTCAAACTAAGATTGAATTGCAAGATGATTCTCAATGTGAATTAGACGCAAGAGAGACTACTGAAAACGAGTTCTATAGTGCAATTGCTCAAGCCCAGGAATTCATAGCCGCCTTTAAAGATAAATGTCATCAAGGGGACGAATTCTTTAGCCAAAGCAGTCGCCAGCGCGTAGGGGTGAAGAATGTTAAGCTCCCGCAGTTGAGACTTCCTCCCTTTGATGGTAAGACGGATAAATGGTTCGAATTTCGGGATCTATACTTGTCTTTAATCCATAATAATGAAAGCATTGAGGATATATGCAAGTTTCATTATCTCAAGGCTTCTCTTGAAGGCGATGCTAGTATTGTGATTAATTCTGTTTCAGTCTCAGCCGAAAATTATTCAATTGCTTGGTCGCTCCTGCGTGAGCGATACGATAATAAACGTTTGTTAATAAATCAGCATTTAAAGGGTTTGTTTAACATAGAGCCCTTGTTGAGAGAGAGCGACAAAGGGTTACGTCAATTGATTGACAATTTGTCAAAACATTTACAGTCGCTAAAGTCTCTTGGAGAAGAGACTGATAAGTGGGATACCTTGGTTATTTATATGGCCTCCTCTAAGCTTGACAGTACTACAGCGAAGAAATGGGAAGAGTTTCGGAGCGATTTGACTTCGCCGTCATTGCATGAATTTTATAAATTTCTTCGAAACAGGGCTGACGTTTTAGAAACTGTATCTAGTTCGAGGAACGATAAACGTCAAATTCAGGTAGAGTCGAATATTTCGAGCAAGACTGACAAACGTCAGACCCCTACTCGAACTAGATCCTTTATTGCGTCAGACCTGCCATCGAAACCCTCCCCAAGTGTAATTACACTGTCATGTCAATGTGTTTTTTGTAAACAGGAGCATAGGCTAATTGATTGTCCCAAATTTAATTCGTTATCTGTAGATGAGCGCTATCTACAGGTATGCCAGTGGCGATTATGTAAAAATTGTTTACGCCCTGGTCATACAGCGTACCAGTGCCGCGCCAACAATGGATGTAAGATTTGCAAGAAAAAACACAGTACACTATTACATAAGGATTTAACTAATCCGCAACAGGGTGAAGAGGAAGCAGCTGCTGGACCTGGGAGTCAACTATCCCGGCCTCACACGACAGCTCCTTCGCCTTCCAACGTAGTTTGTGAGCCTGATTCAGCTATTGTATCTAACACTACTGTCACGATGACAGCGGCAGACCGTCATGAAGTCTTGCTGTCAACAGCGCTCATTGAAGTGACAAGTAATGATAAAAAAGTTATTCTGCGCGCTCTGCTTGACAACGGTAGTCAGTCCACATTTGTAACAGAAAAGGCCAAAGAGATGATAGGTTGCGATATGGTTAGGGTAAATCGCACAGTTACTGGTATTAATAACGAACCTTTGAAAATAAACGCATACTGTGATCTTGACTTCCACTCACTTCATACCTCGTTTATAGGTTCAGCGCGGTGCTACATTGTAGCTAATATAACGGACAAGCTTCCCGCAGTTAAGCTTAATACACACTTTAACATTCCAAAGAATATAGTCTTAGCCGATCCCAAATTTTATTCTCCGGCAGACATCGATCTGTTGTTAGGTGCTGACATATTCTGGGACTTAATTAGGTCCAATAAAATAAAATTAGGTAAGGGTTTACCAGTCTTAGCAGAGACCGAGCTAGGATGGATAGTAGCTGGCCCTACGGGGGGGAGACCCAGCGTCTCTTCGAGTTCTCAAAATATCCACTGTAACTTTTCAAAGGACATTAAAGAGCAACTGTCAAAATTCTGGGAGCTCGAAGAGTTACCTAGCCCGAAGATGGTTATTTCATCAGATGATGCTCATTGTGAGATGCTCTTTAATGATACTACATCCCGTAACAATGATGGTAGATATGTCGTAACTATTCCCTTTCGCGAATCGCCGGATTCTCTAGGTGATTCGTATAAAATGGCAGAAAGGAGACTTAATGGTATTGAAAGGAAAATGTCACAGAATCCTAAACTAAAAAAAAGTTATTGTGAATTTATTAAGGAATACGAGGATCTTGGACATTTGACTGAAGTCTCTGAAGCTGAAGTAGGTAGCCAAGTGTTACCACATCATGCTGTACTTAGGGAACAGAGCGAAACTACAAAACTTCGTGTAGTTTTTGACGCTTCTGCCAAAACTACGTCAGGAAAGTCGTTAAATGACATACAGTACGTCGGGCCTGTAGTACAAGATGACTTGCTGTCTATTCTGTTAAGATTTCGGCAGCATAAATATATAGTTACAGCGGATATTGAGAAAATGTATAGGCAGATTCTAGTAGCGCCCAGCCAACGTAAATATCAGCAAATTCTTTGGAAGGACCCCGAAACTAAAAATATTCGTATCTTACAACTTAATACAATTACATATGGAACGGCTTCGGCCTCTTATTTAAGTACTCGATGTTTGCTGCAATTAGCAAAGGAATGTGACAGACAAAACATCGCTCAAATAATAGAACATGATTTCTATATGGACGATCTTTTGACTGGAGCACAGACTAAAGAAGAGCTAGGCGATATATGTGAATCGGTTACCAATATATTAAATGGAGCTTGTTTACCTCTTCGCAAGTTTCATACGAATGCTCCTACGGTAGTGAAAAACAGTCTTAGCGCTATGATACCAAAAGATTTAGATGTGACTGGTCAATCGAGTGTCTTAGGCCTAAAATGGGAACCAGGACCAGATTGCTTACGATTTTCGGTCGACATTGAATGTAAACCACCTCAAACAAAGCGTTCGATCTTATCTAACTCGGCAAAAATATTTGACCCCTTAGGATTACTAAGCGCGGTGACAATTACACCTAAAATAATCTTACAAAGACTGTGGTTGTCAAAATTAGATTGGGATGACTCCATCTCACCAGAGTTGTGTAAAAAATGGACCGATTTTGTTGACAAGCTCAAATATCTGACGAAAATCGATGTGCCAAGATATGTTTTGTGTAGTAACTCGGTAAGCGTTACTCTACACTCATTTTCAGATGCATCGCAGGATGCTTATGCTGCATGCATCTACTTAACGTCCACGGACAATGAAAGAAACACTATTACGCGTTTACTTTGTGCAAAATCTAAGGTTGCGCCTTTGAAGCCGACTACTATCCCACGCTTGGAACTGTTAGGCGCGTTACTATCTGTCCGGCTGACCGCGAAGGTTCAGAAATCACTTCGTCTTAATATTGATCATGTGTTTCACTGGAGTGATTCAGCTGTCGTTTTAAGTTGGCTTCAAGCGGAACCTCGAAGTTTGAAAACGTTCGTGGCGAATCGTGTAGGCGAAATCCAAGAGTTGTCTTCCGGTAGTTCATGGAGACATGTGCCAGGAGAGATGAATCCTGCCGACTTAGCATCTAGGGGAGTTGACCCTGAATATTTAAGTTCAGCTGAAATTTGGTGGCAGGGTCCTTCGTTCTTGAATGAGCATATGTCAAACTGGCCACAACTGAATCAGTCTATAAGCGTTACAAGTTGTCTACCTGAAATGAAAACGTTTATTCAAATCAGTAATACAGTAGATCAAAACTGCAGCGTCATAGATTTCGAAAGATATTCAAAGTTGACTACTTTACAAAGAGTCTTTGCTTATGTGCAAAGATTCGTATTTAATTTAAGAAATCCTGCTTCTAAACATTGCGGTTATTTGACTACAGACGAATTGAAATCGTCTTTAATATATTTGACTAAACAATCTCAACAACAGTCATTCAGCCAGGAGATAAGTACATTGAAAATGGGCAAACCTTTGCCTCTCAAATCGCGCATACTTAAGCTTACACCATTTATAGATGAGGACGGACTACTGCGTGTCGGTGGGCGTATTCAGAATTCCTCAGTTAATTATACACAAAAGCATCCAGCATTAATAGATGCTAAACATACATTTACTAAAATGCTCTTTCTTCGTGAGCATTTTAAAACTTTGCACGGACCTTCTCAGTTGATATTAAATAATCTACGAAATGAATTCTGGCCAATAAGTGGTAGGAATTTAGCTAGGAGTACGGTCAATAGATGTAAAACGTGCTGGATCATGAAGGCAAAAAGCATAAACCCTATAATGGGAAACTTGCCTGAAACTAGAGTCACTCCAAGTTTGCCTTTTAAGGTGTGTGGGGTTGACTTTGCAGGCCCATTTTTAATTACAGATCGTAAAGGAAGGGGCTGTAAAATAACCAAGGCTTACTTAGCTCTTTTCGTTTGTTTCTCGACAAGGGCTTTGCACTTGGAACTTGTCAGTAGCCTCTCTTCCGACGCTTTCATTCAATGCCTTCGTCGGTTTATTTCTCGTCGCGGTTATCCATGCGAGATTCACTGCGATAATGGTACGAATTTTGTAGGAGCAAACAATGAGCTTGCTTCCTTTTTAAAAGCCAGTAATAGTCCTGTAGGTTCTTGGTCGGCTAATGAGGGTATAAAGTTCGTGTTCTCGCCGGCTTATTCTCCACATTTCGGAGGGATATGGGAAGCTGGAGTGAAGTCAGCCAAGTTTCACCTTACAAGGGTGCTAGGAAACACCCACATGACCTTCGAAGAGTTGGCGACTTTATTTACGCAAATCGAAGCAATATTAAACTCCAGACCACTGACTTATCTATCTACCGATCCCAACGACCTGGAAGCATTGACACCAGGACACTTTTTGATTGGTCAATCATTGATGTCTTTACCGTCTCCGAACCTTCTAAATGTGAATCCAAATCGCTTATGCAGATACGAACACATTGAACAAATGCGACAGCAATTTTGGGAACGATGGCACAAAGAATTTCTTGCCGAATTACAAGAACGAAACAAGTGGAGGGTCGATACACAACGACTGCAGATTAACGATGTTGTAGTTGTTAAGGAACCAAACATTCCTCCAATGAAATGGCGATTGGGACGCGTTATCAAGCTGTACCCTGGGCAAGATGATATACCCAGAGTAGTGGATATAAATACAGCACGTGGGACCATACGAAGAGCAGTTCATCGAGTGTGTGCCTTGCCAAAGCCTCAAGAAGTGTTTGTTACGCTCGAGGATTCACCTCCTCGAGGAGGGGGAGTATGTTAGCGCCTCCTTGGGCGCAACCTCTGCGTTGTCGAAGATGTGTTTGAAATAATATATCTAGTTTTAAATTTGACAATTGAATTTTTTTTTCCGATATTTGATTGACTTATTTATGTGTCTAATTTTTTCATTAGAAAATTATAATAATATAAACTGTTGGAAATTTATTCTATTTTATTAAATAATCATGCTATAACATGACCCATGCTGGGATTATTTTGACAGGTAATATGTACACATATTTTCGATTGGTAAATTTGTTCAGATGCATAATAATATGTATCTATCTATGCTCATTTATTTTTGAAGCCTTGGATTTGCTCATATATTTATGAACTCGACTGTACATAATCGTAAGCGTATGAAACATCAAAAGAAACGTCTTCAAAAATTATAGAAACTTTTTTCTTTAAGCGGATCGTTTTGGAGATATCAGCTATTAAAGCCGTTGAAAGTGTGCCCTTGTTCAATTATTTTAAAGTACGGGGTATAAAGTTCTGAGAAAAATGGTGTTGATAAATTGTTGAGGGTTGAAGAATGCAGTCCTCACTTATTATTATAGCGCCTGCTCAAATAGTTTTGGCAAATGCGTCGCGTCTGCTGATACTTTTGAATAGTTGTAGGCTATTACATTTAAGGTGTTTCTTGTAAATTGATCGGTCATGTCTCTTAAAATAATTTACGCAGTTTTTGTGTTTCACTGGAGTGATTCAGCTGTCGTTTTAAGTTGGCTTCAAGCGGAACCTCGAAGTTTGAAAACGTTCGTGGCGAATCGTGTAGGCGAAATCCAAGAGTTGTCTTCCGGTAGTTCATGGAGACATGTGCCAGGAGAGATGAATCCTGCCGACTTAGCATCTAGGGGAGTTGACCCTGAATATTTAAGTTCAGCTGAAATTTGGTGGCAGGGTCCTTCGTTCTTGAATGAGCATATGTCAAACTGGCCACAACTGAATCAGTCTATAAGCGTTACAAGTTGTCTACCTGAAATGAAAACGTTTATTCAAATCAGTAATACAGTAGATCAAAACTGCAGCGTCATAGATTTCGAAAGATATTCAAAGTTGACTACTTTACAAAGAGTCTTTGCTTATGTGCAAAGATTCGTATTTAATTTAAGAAATCCTGCTTCTAAACATTGCGGTTATTTGACTACAGACGAATTGAAATCGTCTTTAATATATTTGACTAAACAATCTCAACAACAGTCATTCAGCCAGGAGATAAGTACATTGAAAATGGGCAAACCTTTGCCTCTCAAATCGCGCATACTTAAGCTTACACCATTTATAGATGAGGACGGACTACTGCGTGTCGGTGGGCGTATTCAGAATTCCTCAGTTAATTATACACAAAAGCATCCAGCATTAATAGATGCTAAACATACATTTACTAAAATGCTCTTTCTTCGTGAGCATTTTAAAACTTTGCACGGACCTTCTCAGTTGATATTAAATAATCTACGAAATGAATTCTGGCCAATAAGTGGTAGGAATTTAGC
The DNA here is from genome assembly GCA_025490895.1 of Thaumatotibia leucotreta. NCBI lineage: Eukaryota > Metazoa > Arthropoda > Insecta > Lepidoptera > Tortricidae > Thaumatotibia > Thaumatotibia leucotreta. Next base: position 5,779 of record JALPQI010012797.1, on the reverse strand, counting down.
TAGGAGTACGGTCAATAGATGTAAAACGTGCTGGATCATGAAGGCAAAAAGCATAAACCCTATAATGGGAAACTTGCCTGAAACTAGAGTCACTCCAAGTTTGCCTTTTAAGGTGTGTGGGGTTGACTTTGCAGGCCCATTTTTAATTACAGATCGTAAAGGAAGGGGCTGTAAAATAACCAAGGCTTACTTAGCTCTTTTCGTTTGTTTCTCGACAAGGGCTTTGCACTTGGAACTTGTCAGTAGCCTCTCTTCCGACGCTTTCATTCAATGCCTTCGTCGGTTTATTTCTCGTCGCGGTTATCCATGCGAGATTCACTGCGATAATGGTACGAATTTTGTAGGAGCAAACAATGAGCTTGCTTCCTTTTTAAAAGCCAGTAATAGTCCTGTAGGTTCTTGGTCGGCTAATGAGGGTATAAAGTTCGTGTTCTCGCCGGCTTATTCTCCACATTTCGGAGGGATATGGGAAGCTGGAGTGAAGTCAGCCAAGTTTCACCTTACAAGGGTGCTAGGAAACACCCACATGACCTTCGAAGAGTTGGCGACTTTATTTACGCAAATCGAAGCAATATTAAACTCCAGACCACTGACTTATCTATCTACCGATCCCAACGACCTGGAAGCATTGACACCAGGACACTTTTTGATTGGTCAATCATTGATGTCTTTACCGTCTCCGAACCTTCTAAATGTGAATCCAAATCGCTTATGCAGATACGAACACATTGAACAAATGCGACAGCAATTTTGGGAACGATGGCACAAAGAATTTCTTGCCGAATTACAAGAACGAAACAAGTGGAGGGTCGATACACAACGACTGCAGATTAACGATGTTGTAGTTGTTAAGGAACCAAACATTCCTCCAATGAAATGGCGATTGGGACGCGTTATCAAGCTGTACCCTGGGCAAGATGATATACCCAGAGTAGTGGATATAAATACAGCACGTGGGACCATACGAAGAGCAGTTCATCGAGTGTGTGCCTTGCCAAAGCCTCAAGAAGTGTTTGTTACGCTCGAGGATTCACCTCCTCGAGGAGGGGGAGTATGTTAGCGCCTCCTTGGGCGCAACCTCTGCGTTGTCGAAGATGTGTTTGAAATAATATATCTAGTTTTAAATTTGACAATTGAATTTTTTTTTCCGATATTTGATTGACTTATTTATGTGTCTAATTTTTTCATTAGAAAATTATAATAATATAAACTGTTGGAAATTTATTCTATTTTATTAAATAATCATGCTATAACATGACCCATGCTGGGATTATTTTGACAGGTAATATGTACACATATTTTCGATTGGTAAATTTGTTCAGATGCATAATAATATGTATCTATCTATGCTCATTTATTTTTGAAGCCTTGGATTTGCTCATATATTTATGAACTCGACTGTACATAATCGTAAGCGTATGAAACATCAAAAGAAACGTCTTCAAAAATTATAGAAACTTTTTTCTTTAAGCGGATCGTTTTGGAGATATCAGCTATTAAAGCCGTTGAAAGTGTGCCCTTGTTCAATTATTTTAAAGTACGGGGTATAAAGTTCTGAGAAAAATGGTGTTGATAAATTGTTGAGGGTTGAAGAATGCAGTCCTCACTTATTATTATAGCGCCTGCTCAAATAGTTTTGGCAAATGCGTCGCGTCTGCTGATACTTTTGAATAGTTGTAGGCTATTACATTTAAGGTGTTTCTTGTAAATTGATCGGTCATGTCTCTTAAAATAATTTACGCAGTTTTTGTAATTTGTTTCATTTACACATACATATTTACACATGGAGGAGTCCGCTGGATGCGGGTGGCACAGGACCGGTCATTGTGGCAATCTTTGGGGGAGGCCTATGTTCAGCAGTGGATGTCTTTCGGCTGATATGATGATGATGATGACGACACATGCATAGTAATGAACTCTTTCAACGACTTCTGGTTTGATCAAAATATCTCTTATACTTTTTGAGATAGGTTGATTTAACTGTAATTTTAATTTTTTACTGCAAGTCCGACTCACACTTGACCATTTTTTATATCCTATGTCCCGACCCGAGGTATCCTGAATACGACGGTGAAGTTTTCATTAAAATCCATCCAGCCGTTCTCTCGTGATGCTCCGTGCAATAAACAGACAAACAGACAAACAGACAAACCGACAAACAGACAAACAGACAAAAATTCTAAAAATCACATAAATGTGATCTATTATCGATTTTAAGACCTCCTCCATCATTTTTTTGTAAATATCTTCCATGTACAGACTTTCGACCCTCTTCAGCTTTTATAGATAAGTGGATCCCCAAACAGCTCAAAAAAATGGCCCCAAAAAATGGGCTGCAGAAGTAAATATTGCGGTCCTTTTGCTCCGCTATTCAGTTCTGACAGGTGACATTTGGTCACCTTACGGTATAGCATCATTATTCCTTAAACATAAAAAGTTTCTACTATTTTGCGGTGTTGTTTGCAAATTTGACACTTATTGCTGACTTCACAACGTTTTTTATTCTTTGAGTTTTTTTATTGAGTTTATTGTAAGTGAGCGTTATTAGCTTCAACTGAAACATGATAGAAATGACTTTTAGTGCCACTTTTCTTTTTTTTTTGTTTGGTTCTGTGCGTCCATAGTAGTAGGGATTCGCCGTTTCTGCCCCCGGTTTTGGGCGGGCTTATGTACTGCCCCGCCCACAATCATGGCCGCCGAAACTAAAAAAAAAAAAAAAAAAAAAAAAAAAAAAAAAAAAAAAAAAAAAAAAAAAAAAAAAACACAAAAACAAATACCCCCCCACTTGGAGCGTTTGGGAGTGGTCCCAGCTATGTAAAATGGCGCCTTCTGTCTTTTATATCGTGGTCTACTGCTACAATGCACCGCACCAATAAAACCTTTCTCGACTCTCCATTGTTCTCCGGAAAGGGATCGATCCATTGTCTCACATCTACCTGGTCAAACGGTCGGCCAAACAGGACGCCTGTTCCTTTTTCATGTTTAAATTATATACTGCTGCGATTTGTCAATGGCATCTACATATAAACAAATACCTAACAAGTGGGCGGGTATATAACTATGTACGTACATACAATTTCTTCAAACGGGTAGTATTTAAAGGTATAACAAAAAAAATCCCTAACCTAACTCTAATATTCAGTAGGGGAGCAAAAACGATGTGTACATAGTTTGTTAGGTGATTCATTATTTCCGTGTTTACTTTATGTAAAGTGAACAATGACGTAGGTAAATTTATTACGGTATTATATGTATTGTTCATTATTGCTTTTGGCTCATACATTTCAAAACTATTGCTACCATTGTGTGTGGTCAAATAAATATTCAAAGAAATAGTCAATTGTTTGGAATTTATTATACACTATTCCATTATTTAAAAAATGTACAAGCTTCGACAGGTTCAAATTGAGTACGGTGACTTTACTTCATACTTGTGTAATTATAATTGCCGATTTCTAAGAATGAACTTTTGGGTAAGACTCACCATTTTTCAATAGTCTTAACGTCATATATTTAAGGCTCATTACTAAACTGTCACAAGTTTATTATTAGAAATCGCCAACTGTATGTATCAACACAACCTACAAGTTTGAACAGGTTAATATTAGGAAATAAATACATGCCTATTATTCTGTTTCTGGTAAGCTTTCAAACCTTTGTTAAAACGAATAGTTTTTTCATGTTTTCGCTATTGATGAAATAATTTATTCAAGTTTAAGCATCTTGGTGTACCGAGCGAGTTCCGACTGGTTTTTATTGGGTATACTTACTATTCTAGTCAAATTGAACCTGTTAGAACAAGATGCATCGAACAGCAACGGTATATTTTTTATTACATACCTATTATCCTGTTTCTGGGAAGCTTTCAAATCTTTGTTAAAAGTAATAGTTTTTTCATGTTTTCACTTTTGAAGAGATCATTTATTCAGGTATTCTTGGTGTACCGAGCAAGTTTCGACTGGTTTTTATTGTGTATACTTACTATTATAGTCAAATGGAACCTGTTAAAACCAGATGCATTGAACAGCAACGGTATATTTTTTATGACTTTGGGATTCGTATAAAAGCGTTCTCTCAGTGCCTTTACTTAAATAGTCTCTCAGTGTCTACAGACTGGTGTACCGGCAGTCAGATAATATAAGTGTATTAGTGAAGTGTTGTGATCAAATCATCTTCATAATGGATGTAAGTATGTAAATGAAGTGTTTATATTACAGTAATAATTAGTTTTACTCAAGTGTTTGTTGTCTTTTGACTATTTAAATGTGAAATAAATTGTTTAATTTCTTTGAAAATACTTTCAAAAACTACCAATAAGTGCTTATATTACAGTAATTATTATTTTTACTCAAGTGTTTGTCGTCTTTTGACTATTTGTTTTAATAGTTGTGAAATAAATTTATATACTTTGTTTCAGTTCTCTGAAAATACTTTCAAAAATTACTACTACCCCCGAAAATCAAGAAGCATCCTCCGATGAAGAGGGTACGGTGGGGTTAAAAATAAAACAGGCGATTGCAAGGAAGAGACAAGCAAACAGCATAGATGGTTTTTTCGAGAGACCTAAGAAGAAAACTAAGGCATCGAAGAGATCATCGAATGTGTCTCAGAGTACCACCGATGGGGTGGCGTATTTGTCTTCGGGAAAAGACGACGGAGCATACGCTTCCCATCTAATCAAAATAGAAGTATACGACATCGAAAAAATCCGAAACATTGCGCCTGCGGAACATTGGAAGCATTGTGATGTGAGACTTAAATATTACACCTGCAATGAGGATGATTCCAATCTACAAAGTGCCCGTGATGTGATTTTTAATATAACAAAAGAAATAGCTTCTAAGGAAAACTGCGTGAAATACTTTATAGACACTGATAAGAATAAATAAATAGTTAGTTTGTAAGTTAAATTGTTAAGTTAAACTGTAAGTAGTGCATTTGTAATAGTTTTGTTAACTAGAAAATAAGTAATGTCTTATATTATATAACTCATGGTTTTTGCATTTTATGTACACCTTTTCTACGTTTGTAAATAGCTATATTATGCACTACTTTTTTGTACTTTGAATATATTCAATTTGTTGTAATAATTCATTGTTATAAATAAAACAAAAGTTTTTTTTTATTTGCATATTTTATTCATAAAAATTGATTGAAACATAGTGTCCAATACTAAATCATTACATAAAGAATTTTTAGTAAACTGACTTATAAAGTCATACATTGTTTTGCCCTGAAACTTAAAATAAAGATACACCAGACAATATTCTCCACAAACGGAGGTAAAATGGTTTTGAAGGCTTTGGTTGTTATAAAACCACATCTTAGTGTTCCTTTTTAAAAATAACAAATGATTACCAGTAGGTTTTCTACCAAAACTGTCAAAGTATTCACCTACACCGTTATCATCAATGTGCATAGCCACCCAATGAGAGCCTGGTTTTGAGTCAGGATCCAAATTACTTATGATGAATACAGGTAAATTAGTCCAAATGGGAATTTTGTTAGCAGCAAAAACATTAAATTCAAACAATGGGTTTAATTTCTTCATACAACGTTGAATTTCATTAGTATCCATAATAAAAAAATGTGCCTTTAACAATGGTGTTCTAAACAATGATCACACCAAAGTAAAGTAAATGAATGCAGAACAATGTATTTATAGGATTATTAACTGTTGTAATCTACAGATATATCACGATTTTTGTTTATCTCAATAATATTATCGAATTCTGCATACACAATACAATTAATGGTGCTAGTTAGAGCCGAATCAAAC
>JALPQI010012796.1:0-21764 GCA_025490895.1 Thaumatotibia leucotreta | reverse complement strand
CTTTTCGTTTTACACTCGCCGACAGTCATCATGAAAGAAACCTGCTTTCCACACTTGTGTCATAAATAACTATTTTGACAGAATCTCGTTTAATTTTTGCTGTCCTATGATCTATGGATCAAGAACTAGACCTTTGTCTCACTTCAACACGTAACCATTTCCTGATTAAAAAATATTCAAGTAAAATTAATATAGTATTATACGAGTATGAGTAAGAAATGTGTAAAAATATGTTTGTGGATAACAATAGGTTGTACAGTTAAACCGTTTTGTGTAATTCGTGTCAACAAGCTCGTTTTTCATGTTTTGCGGTTTCCAAAGTACGTCAAATGTAATTGTAACTACGTAAATGTAAAATAATTATAAAGGTATATTCTTACTGTCATCTGAAGAATATGGAGGCTGTATTTTATTCACTGGCCTGATCTGAAAGATTGGAAGAGTTGGGGTGGTAAAATAGTACATTAACAAGTGCGTAAAAAATGAAGTTCGATACGAGTGGAGATAATTTGTATTTAAATTTTGTATTTGTGTAAGTACAAGTATTGTATTTATATAAAATAATAATTGACTTGATTAAAGAATCAATATCACTAAAGTTTAAATCCTGCACCAAACCAAAGCTTTCTGTTTAGCCCAATGGTCGACTGGTAGAGAATGCCTTAAGGCGTTAAGTTCGCCATTTGTACTCTTTTATATTGTGCAATAAAGTTTAAATAAATAAATAAAGCACGACCGAAAGGAGTGCTCTAAATCGACACGAGTTTCGAATTTGTAGTGTAAGTGTGAGTTGTGAATTTGTGATTCGTACGACGTTTTTCAGTACATATGGCACTCCGAAGATTTCGAACTGACATAAAATGAACCTTTTCTCGCACTAGCGCGTAAAAAAAGCACCATTTATGCTGAAAAATTTATTCTTACCACGTCACCAGCCATTACCACGCGGCGGCGGTGAGTTAAATTAGAATCATTACCGAGTTATTAATAATTATTTTCTATCTATTTAGATTGGTATTTTAAGTAACAGTATCTAATACCTACGTACATATCTAGGACTAGGTAATAGACTATATTTCTCAAATTGTGTAAACATATTGATAAATTATTAGTGTGGCTTAAAACAGGGTATTTGGGTCAAAATTCTTTTAGTTGTCTTGTTTGATACCACTATGTCACGCTTCTAGTTGCTGTCTCGACTCTGCATATAAAAAAAAATCCGGTGCACTAGATTTTAATCCATATATCAAAAATTGGAAACAACACATCATCTCATACAAAAATCACAACTGTGTTACGTTTTTTAGGGACACAAAATAAGACAACGAAAACAATTTTGATCCATTTACCGGAACGATGTAAATTTTGTTGAGCATTCGATTTCGGCATTGTCGCAAATTCCATCTTCACGGGGTAATGTAAATCACCATGTTATTATCTTAGCTTAAAATCATGATGAAAAAAATTATAGTTTAGATTGACGATTGCAAAGTGCCGTATGATCCGATAAAAGTAATAAGTTTACATGTTTTCTTCAGAGGTTATCTTTTGACTTCAACAATAAAATTGTTCCCATTCCGTTTATCTTATTGCAAATTATTAATATTAATGAATTATGATGTTTATTTTATTGCGGTTGTCACCACTCAGTTCTTTTAATTGCAAGTATTTAGGTCACTTTTTTATCAGTATTAAATAATACATTTATACTATCTTTCCGTTACATACGTTAGTTAACATTAAATAGTGTACCATTTTTCGACTTTATCCAGTCTATAAAGTCAGTGACCATTTTTTTTGACTTCAACTCTAAATATGAAAAAATAAAAATAAAACCATTGGTACAAATTTTCATCCATTGGTAAATAATCCTAGAGCTTTTCATTTCTTATATCCAAAATCATCCAAATCATTAAATCTTAGTTTGTTATATAATTATTTATTACGACCAATTTCATGCCAGTCAAGAGCATGTTATGTCTAAAACACAGTCCTTGGCAGAAGAGATCAAGGTCATAAAATCCCTACTTACATGATTAAATACTGATTTAATATAATTAAGTACTTTGTTTGAATGAAAATCGTGAAAGTTTACAAATGGTCAACATTTTCATCCATTGGTAAAACCAGATAAGGTAAAAATTCTGCGATAAATCTATTGGCAGTTTTAAAATAAAAGAGTTTTGGAATAAATGTAATTCATACGAACACCTAAATGTATAAAAAGTAGGTAACTATAGTAAAGGTTTCTAATTAGAGTGATGAGTTCTATTGTCAGCTTCCGTAGTCTAGTTGATAGTGACTCTGCCTGCGAAGCCGGAGGTTCTAGGTTCGAATCCCGGAGAGGCCATTATTTGTGTATTTATTTATCACAAATATTTGTTCTTTGGTCATGGTCATGGCTGTGTATGTATTTAAGTATCTATATGTATCTATCTATTATATAATATCGTCGCTTGGTACCCAAAACACAAGCGTTAATTAATTGTGCTTACCGTGGGACTAGGTGGATTTGTGTATGATGTCCCAAGATATTTATTTATTTATTGTGTAGTAAACTCCTATCTTCCGACCAACAAAACAAGAATATTCTAGATAATCAAGATCAAGTTCATGGATACAGCTTCAATATCTGTGATTATTGCCGGTCATTGTCTAATGAGCCAACTGATTAGTAATGAGCACAGGGTTTCTATATTACGGACCAGCATCCTGTGAGGTCCGTAAACATATTGTATGGGCTGATATGAAGTTACCTATTACTATTATCTGTATAGTAATTGCTGAAAAATAACAATGAAAACAGACTTCAATCGATTTCTCCAAGATCCCACTATGAGACCCCAACTTGTAGCCAATGGGAGCATCTAGGGGTTATACCCGTTCGATTAAAAAAATTCGTTACACAAAACGTGATTCGTTAAAATTCGTTGATTTCGTAGAGTGGATAGAATGAGCATTCGGCTCGATTGGTCTAAATCCACCTTCATATAAATGTTGGTTGCCAAGTGATATTCGGCGACACGAAATATTGGATACCGCTATGGACGGAGATGAACTACAGTCATCAGGAGTTCCTTTATATCTGCCACGGAAAATAAAATATATACGCTTGGTAACTCCAGGGGTATCAGTTATCAGATCTTCTATTTTTAAAATAATTATAATACTATAAATATCTTAAATAAATAAATAAATATCTTGGGGCATCTTACACAAATCGACCTAGTCCCAGGGTAAGCTCAATTAAGGCTTGTGATGTGGGTACCAGGCGACGATATATATAATAAATAGATACATATAGATACTTAAATACATAGACAGCCATGACCAAGGAACAAACATTTGTGATAAATAAATACACAAAGAATGCCCTCGCCGGGATTCGAACCCGGAACCTCCAGCTTCGTAGGCAGGGTTACTACCAACTAGGCTACGGAGGCTACTATATTCGATTCGTTCGAAATTCATTTTAGGAAGTCAGTTCAGCCGTCCTTAGTAAATTAGTAATACTTACTTTTTTTATTAACTAGTTAGATATAAACCTTCGATATTCGGTAGTACCTATGTGTAGGTATTTATTCTTTTTTATTTATTGTTTCAGATAGTATAGTCAAAAATGACGATCCAACATGTGCCGAGTAAAGGGCGGATATCTATAATAAAATTCCAGAATTTCACTATACAGCGGAGAAGTAAGTACGTTATTATTAGTAAATTTAGTTTGGCGAACTAATTTTGTCTCTAAAAGCAGCATAAACCATAATTATCAGGAGAGAGAGTAAAGTCTTTGCGCATTATAATATGCATACGATTTTACTTTTCAGGTATTACTGCCTTTTTGCGACGAAATATATTTGCCAGAATAGGAACAAATAATATTTTATTAGTAGTATGGTTTAAATTAAAACAAATTAGACGAATAACTCCTTGGAGAGTACTTTTATATACTCTCTTCTTTGAAAGAGTAAATACTCTCTCTTTTTACCTTTCGGAAGTTCTATATTAATTGATTAAATGATGAATTAAATAACAATATCTCAAAACTGAATCTATTATTTTGAACAATTTTACTATGGGGAACTTTGGAAACGCAAAAATGAGCTATAGATATCAAAATAAGTCCCATGAAAATATGTAAAGTGGACATTACGTTTCGACAGTTGACCCGATAATAAAAGTTGTTCAAAAAATATGAACAGATTAATTTTTTACCTTTTTTCTTTTCTAGTCTTTTTTTATCCAATATATAGTTCAAAAATTTTAACTAGATACAAAATAATTTGCAGTCGGCCAAAGGCATGTAACAAAATTGTATTTTTTTGTTCCAGAGCCTGTAATACGATTACTGTATGGGTTCCTCCTGGTTTGCATAGGCGTCGTCATGGTGGCGATAGACCCCATTGAAATTATCACAAATTGGGTAAGTGGGCTTACATTTAATTGAGTAAAGCTATACAGGGTGTCCCATAAATAATGGATTACCCTGACACCCGAGGTAGGTCGATCCAAGAGGTACTTAACCAACATAACATGACCTCAGTAAAAGTTGGACGGTTTTCGAGATTTTGCCAATTTTACGTTTTTTTCGAACTTGGCCTCTTTTTTACACGTTAAATGCTATAATTTGCTTAAATAGCTTTTGTGCTATTAATTTTTCATCGTTACTCTATCAAAAATAGTTAAATTTTATAAAATAACTGATATTTTTATAAAAAACTTGACGAAAAATGCAAGGCAAGTTTCGAACATGTGGCGATATGCCAAAAAAAATATGCAAATCTAATTTATGTCTTATAACACTCGGCGTAAATAATAATATGCCAAGATAGTTTCGGGCAAAATAATGTTCGAAATATTGTTATTTATGCCAAGTGATGTTTCTGCATCATTAAGATTATGCCAAGTCTGTTATGTCTTAGTCCTAAGCGTTTCGGACAAAAAAATATGCAGATAGAGGGAACCTGTGTCAATTACCTTTTAGAGTAACTTAGGGTTTCAATTGGTTCAGTGTACCTGCATAAAAATAGGTGAAAAACCCCATTTTATGCTGATACACCTAATAGGACTCAGATTTTCTTACAATAGATAAACCGGGTCAGCTTGACAATGATCGACTATACTTAACCTTTCGTTGTACGTTGTACAGGTTTTTTGCGCATACCCTTGAATTTTCATAGATTTACATAACCAATCCAATTTGCAATAAAACTACGGCCGTGCCATTACACCGGTTATGTGACGTGTCATGTTTTATGCCAAAAACGATTTTATTTCTAAACCATTAAGTTTGATGGCTTTGGTTCAAAGATTTGCAAGTGGACTTGTGAAGTTTCTAGTTTGTAACTAGTTTTCGGTCTCCTTGGCCTTCGTGACACGACACACGTACACTACGCCCGTCCGTCTGTGATCAGTTAATTAAACTTCTGAAAAAAGAGGAATTCGAAAATAAAATTTAAGAAATTAGTCAGCATAAAAAAACGATACACATAATACAATAACAGTATTAATAAATATGACCTAAGTTTTTGTGGAATAAATCAAATTATTTTGTATATTAAATAATATCTACATTCTACGTAGTGGCAGCGGCACACTCCTCTACGCTGATTCGTTGTTTTCAATAATTATGAGTATGCCTTATTCTTTCGCGGATGCACGCTAGTTTCCTTCACTGAAAGAAAATGGCTATCATGTAATCCATTGAAATTCTATACTTACAAGTAAGTTCCGAAAAACTTAATGCTCTTTAGCTGCATCAAACTAAACATGTCCACTCGGCCACTGCACACCGCTCTGCTTTTGTCTATTTGTCTAGTCTTCTACCGTGAACACCAAAATTCGTATATTTTGGGGATTTGTCTCTGTCTCTCCAACTAAGGCGTCTTTAGAGTTTAGAGTGACAGAGAAAATTCCCCGAAACGCGCGTAGTTCTCGGTCGCTGTGTTCTTTCTACCCATCACCCAAAGCAACCTTCGTCTTCCGGACATTTGTTTAAGATCTGTATGACACGTTTAGGAAGTACATTCATGTCCCATAGTTTTATTTCCTAGTGGAGATAATACTATCGGATGATATAACCCCAAACCGAGGGTATAGCGGGGTCGAGGGCAGTTAGATTATGCAATGCTCGTGTAGTTATAATATTCGATTAACAAAACAAGCAAAACATGTGAAAAAAAATCTAAACTATTTTTTTTTCTATCTTCGTGTTCGTATAATATATTTAATTATATACGGGATATCAGTTAATTTATCATTAGCCTCGATGAAGGAAAAATCGACAAAAATTCAAAATTCGCGAAGAAATTCAAAAGCGAATGTGAAGTCCGCAACGTATGCGTGGGGACTAGCCAATACTAGTAATGTACCGAGGAGAAGTTTCATAAGTTGCGAAACTTCTGTACAGAATGTTATCGGCAATTTCAATTTTACAAGCAATCTAATCATGGCAAATCATTGTTTATTTAATTGTGAATATTCTTCATGACACTTTTTATAAGTTCTCATGGAAATATTTCCATGAGAACTTATATAAAAACTTATAAAGTAATAAAAGAGTTAGTTCTCATTGAGAATGTTGTCAATGAGAACTACTTAACTCTTAAATTCTCATGAAAATCCTCGGAAATATTTGAGTATATTCCCGCAATTTTCAAACGAAAATGTTCAAAAGATCTGCCTAAAATTACGAGCAGTTAGATTAGCTATGTAGTGTATGCAGTTATTGTAGCTGTAGAACTGAATAAGTATTACTAAATAGTTTAGTGATCGGAACTATTAGTGTAAAACCTTAACGAAACTTCAAAACACTTTCACCAAGAATCGTAGAGCCAAGTATCGTAGACACACACTGTATTATGTGCTTGTTCATGTCCACTTGACAAGTTTAGCACCCAAAGGTTCAGATCACTAGTCATTAGGCCAGCCGTACACCTGTAAGTTCTTACGTAAGTTATTACAGGGACGGAGCTATACTAAGGAATGAGAGATGAATGTCACTATCTCATTCCTTAGTATAGCTCCGTCCCTATAACTTACGTAGGAACTTACAGGTGTATGGCTGGCCTTAGACCGGGATTACACCTGTGAGTTCTTACGTAAGTTATAGGGACGGAGCTATACTAAGGAATGAGATACCACTAGGTATTCACCTATCATTCCATAGTATGGCTCCGTCCCTGTAACTTACAGGTGTAAAACTGGCCTTACCGAGTACTTTATTAATCGCAAACGAGCATCTGTCTATGTCACTCACACGAAGACGTACAGAGATAGAGACTGATACTCGACATGTACAATTTCGATGTCGGCGGTAGGCCGTTAGGTCCCCGACCCCGCGCCTGCATTGACAGGCTGCGCACGCGTCGTTTAGCTCCAAAGCCAGTAAATAAAATACTTTCCTTGATCGATGAGGAGGTTAGAGACTATGCGAAAAGTGATGGCATTTGGTAACAACGCACGGCAAACATCTGGCGGGCCTTCAGTTTCCGAACATACTCAAGCAGAAAAAACCTTACCGGAAATTCCTTGTTTGGATGTGATCCAGAATCCTTGCATTAAGGGCGGATATCTTGTCGGTTATCAGCCTGCTTCCGGTGAAAATATTTAGACTTTGAATAATGTAGTAATAATTGCAAAATCGTAAATGTTTTGATAGGCTTTAGTTTTTCAAAAGTTTTAATTTTTATTAATAAGTTTGTTTTCGTGGATACAGATTTGGAAGAAGATCTTAGAAGTTTCATAATGTGTTTGACGACAACCCTTGAGTGACAAGATAAAAAAAAAAGGAAAGTCACACTCACACGATCTGATGATTTGTGAAAAAATATTGTTAAAGTTAGTCCATGGTTGGACTACATTAACTCTTAAAAAGTCACTTTGTTTGACATATATTATGATTGATAGATAACAACTCTTTGTCAAATACCCTTAGTGATTGCATCATAGCTTAAAATAGTATATTACGACACAAGTGCGAAAAACATGGAATTTCCTATTTGAACGTGTCTCGTACGATGTTTTTTAGTACAGATGGCCCTTCGAAGTTTTGAACCTGAAAAAATGAGCCACTTCTCGCACTAGCGCGTAAAAAATGCAGCATCTTAAAATGGGTATTTACAACTAGCTACACGGTAATCCCTACATAATCTCAGCACATATTAGCATGTCAAATATTGAATCAAAGAAGGAAGACAGTAAGGTTGTAGCCTCGGTGGGCGGCCTTCACCGCGTCTCCGATCGAATACCAACCACATTCGCGATCTTATGTCATGTCTATTGGAAAACAACAATGTCCATGGCAAGAGCTTTCAGTTGCTAAAATAATATTAGATGGTGAATATCTGAGTGTTTCAACCGCCTAATTTCGGTGGCATCATTTTTCCCGAAGTTTCTAAACATCTAAATGTTATACTTCGTCATTTGTATAAGGTACCGTGCCTCCTTCAAATGACAAGGTAGGTCAAATGACATTGTAACGAATAGAAACTTCGGCAAAAATGATGCCATCAAAATTAGGTAGTTGAAACACTCAGATATTCACCCTAAGAACCATTTTTTTTTTTCAAAGTTGTCTCCCTCACTTTTTTTTTGGTTTTGGAACTTTTTATATGATTCCCACTCAGAATCGCGAGCTGTTTAGGTTTTTTTTACATTTTGTATGGCGGTAACGGAATGGAAGGTCGAAAAATGTATATTGGACAACATTTTTCTCCTATTAGGATCGAAAGAGCTCACGATTCTGAGTAGATAGATATCATATTAAAAATACCTATGTTACAAAAAAAGAGACGAGGGACAACTTTGAGAAAAAATGGCCCATTAATACATGGGACAATCTTACACAAATCGATATATTCCCACGATAAGCTCAAATTAAGGCTTGTGTGTTGTTGACGGTACTTTAGCGTTAATATATGCAATAGATAGATCAGTCGAGATTAACCACGACCAAGCAACAAATATAATTATGTAGGACACATAAATATTCGCCGGGATTCGTCCGAAAGCTGAATCTCAATCTTCTTAAAAAAATGCGTTACAAAATGTCTTTTTTATTAAAGACCGCATTTCAAAATCGGTTCCGCCATAATTTTGGCTGGACTTTCAGCCAATTGGAAAGCCACTGTAGGACCTAGGACCAATTAAAATTTTCTTATAAAATGATTTATAATGGTACAGTCGACAAAAAAGTCTCCTTTACAGCTCACAAGTGCAAGCATCTTACCACGGATGCGCGATACACACATAGAAACTCGCATGCAACGAACGCTCATGCTGCCGCGTATGTGTGTGTTATCTATAATTTCAAACTAAGTAGTCTAGCTACGCGAGGGATAAGTTCACAATTTTTGCCCGTTAAATAGACGCTGCGATGGCGCGGTTGGTCTAACGCTGGCTGTTAACCCAATGATCTGGGTTCAAATCCGATGCTAGACGTTATAGCGCACTTGATTATTTTTGTCATGTTTTTAGAAATTGAATAATAACAACTATAACAAGTCGGTAGAATCATTTGACTAATAAGAAACAAGAAACCCGTTTCTTAAACAGCTGGAAGCGGGTAGATTGTTCATGTTTCGAATATTAGTAGAATTGCATGATTTGTATGCTGCTCATGGTTTAAATATGGATTACACTTTACAGCGTAGATTTCGATTATTATGATAGGTTTTAACGTATAAGTAAGTAGCATGTTAACGTGTTCAGACAAGCAACTTCAATGTTATCAAAAGATGATGTTAGGCATACTTACCAACTCGACGTCTTTGTAGACGAGGCACTTTACTGGGCATACCTACAATGCTTCCCCAATATTTCAATAGTTCTATCCTAAGATGTGATTGTTACCTACTATTTTTTTTAATGATATACACATAAATATTCTTTCCACATTTGCAGAAAAGACGCCTTCTACGGTGAAGTTTATCGTATTTAAAAAAATTACTTGCAGGATACTTACTTTAGATTTTTTTTATAAACTACAACTAATAATAATAATATTGTTTTATATTTACACCCAAGTTAAATAAGGAACTGTAGGACAAGTATACCTACTTAGAATGTTTTTTTTGTTATAAGCCGCACGTGTGTAATAATAAACAAGAAATATGTTGGTCTTGTTAATGCCTCGTAGGCCTGTTTCATCATTGAGCTTTTTATTTTAAATATCAAGGTTCATCAATTAATTTAGATAGACTGCGAGGGGTTAATATCAGGATATTATGAGGATGTTATGTATTAGTTCAATTCTGGGGACGTTTGGCATAGTTTTTTTTAAATTAAATCTACAGAATAAAAACACGAATTGATTAAGCAATTAGTTTATTAGGTATTATACTTTGAAATATTATAATATAACAAAATAACAATTATATCGAGCAACATTTTTCTATACCTAAATTGTTGTTAGGGTTCCGTAGCCAAAATGGCAAAAACGGAACCCTTATAGATTCGTCATGTCCGTCTGTCCGTCTGTCCGTCTGTCACAGCCGATTTACTCGGAAACTATAAATGCTACAGTAACGAAATTTGGTAAGGATATGTGTTGTATGAACCGCTACAGGATTATGATACTAAATTATAAAAAAAACCATTGGGGTGGGGGCCCTCCATACATGTAACTGAGGGATAGAAAATTTTTTTTAGTTGTATATAAACGTGTGGGGTATTAATAGAAAGGTCTTCGAAAATGATATGAAGGTTTATAAATCTCATTTTTATTTAAGCAAATAGTTTTCGAGATATCAGCTGTCAAAGTCTGAAAAATATGTCCCCCCCCTCTATTTTTTAAACTACGCAATATAAAATTCTAAAAAAAATATATGTTATGCACATTAATAAACTCTATCAACGATTTTTAGTTTGATTAAATTATCTCCTATAGTTTTTGAGGTAGGTTGATTTAACTGTATTTTTTTAATAATAAATTGATAATGGTACGGAACCCTTCGCGCGCGAGTCCGACTCGCACTTGGCCGGTTTTTTTTAAAAATTGTATTTGCAATCGCTCCTATAGTATACCTACTGTAAAATGTGATGTTGATCATCTACAACACCAGCACACACCTATATATTTGCCAAGCATTGACAAGAAAAAATACATGAAATAAAACAATGGAAAAGGATTTTATCGCATCAGTCATCTGTAGATCAACCTTGTAAAGTGTTCGAAGCGTCATGATGTAATGAATAATTAATAAATATACGCGATATAATCCGTTTCCATATAGTTTATAAATTAATGTTAACATTTAAAACTCTCACACATTATTAGTAACATTATATTCATTTGCTTATATGTTACCTGCAAGGTAATTGAAACATTGTTTACTCGGTAATTAAAACAAAAACTGATACACATGTATGAAACATTAATTAGAATGCCTTAATTATAAAATACTTAATTCCCATCACATAAATAAGTTACATGTTTTTATTATCTATCTACCTACAGCCTATAAAAAAAGAATTACATAAACTGGTATTTATATGTAAATTTCTAATCGTAACATATTCTAGAGCAATAAAATTACAGCATTTAATATTTTAAAATGCTGTAATTGCATATTTACTAAAATAAACATTAAAACTTTGCCACCAAGAGAAATTACCGGATATGAGATGTTCGACATTCGTCTCTCAGCAAATGATAGAAAAAGTAGGAAAGTAATAAATAAAATAAAAATTTAAAAAATATATATTTTTGAGCTTATCAATGGTCAAATGAATAAGTATGCTTTGTCAGTTAGTTAGTAACTAACTTCATCAGCAATAACATCATTAAACACATTGGATTGCCCATTAACTAGTTGACTATCAAATGATTTAAAGTTATGTCAGGAACGTTTCAAACATCAAAATCTTTTTTCTCATACAATTTTACATAATAATAATGTTTTATTTATTTATTAAAACAAAAGCGACATGACATTACAGCACAACACCAATGCATCATGAAACTAAAATTACACTATTGAAAAAAAGATTCAGATGCACATCACATAATACAAATCAAAAACATTAATTAGATCTAGATTTACGATGTTCAATTTTATATACCTATATTTGCCTGTATGTTAGGCAAAATATTATGGTAGAATGATTAGGCATTTTAAATATCTGTTAAGTAAAACAATGTAAGTAAAAATCTATTAAAAATTCAAAGGTTGACTAATTCAATAAATTGTTTTAATATTTATATTTTCTGATCGTGTAATCCGGCGAGATAATATAATAAGGCAGTGCTAGATTATTTCAATTTTATTGTAAATCATACGAACGTTATGTAAATAACAAACATGCATTAGCTATGTCACCAGTTTTATATTTTATAGTGAAATCAACTGTTTTGAATGTTATGAAGACACTCTTTGTATTGTTTTTTTTTTTAATTCAAACTATCTATATTTTCGGTTACAAAATTAGCCCACGTTCACTTGATCTAACAAATCAAAGTAAAAATAAAGTAATCAATTGAACAAATTGGATACTAGTCACAACATAACACGACCTGGGTCGCATTTTATAAAGTTACATTTAACTATTATTGCGACTTCCAACTTGCACCAGCTCCCCGGGCCCCATCGATGACATCCAGCCCCAATACCCTAGAGTCAAACTACCACTAGCCGTACACGGTAAAAAGTTTTTTTCACAATAACGCTCACCTTTTTTCTCCACAAAATTTTACGGCCGTCTTTATCCGACTTAAACGATTTTTCGTCAGTAGGTAAATATCACTACGTTATTACACCAATCAAAGTCTAGATATTTCATTGCAAATCGCAGTCTGTTATCTATGTGGTCCCTTGTCAGCGCAATTTTTTTCGCGTGTCTTCGACATCTTTATCCAGCCGCGCTTAAGTGGTTCCGCACGGTCTGCAAGATCACATCATGCCTGGCTGCTGTCACACGGGTGCTGAGAAACGGGTCGTTTGAATGTGACGCAACAACGTCCTGATGAAACATAGACGCGTCAGTATACGCTCCAGGATTCGGGCCGAAATGCTCTGATTTCACATTTCCCGTCTCAGCAAACCGGCGAACCCACAGCCCATAGTTGCACTGTTGGTCTCTGCAAAGTAAATTTAGTAGCAGTGTTTTACCCTACAATAAAACACATATTAAGCGAAACACCTTATTCGAAACCTACATTAATATTTGAGAGAGGCAATCTTGTTTACTATGACGTGACGGTTGCTGATTTGACTATACTCTACTCTTTTTACCCCCTCTATCAGTTTCCTGTTCATGCCACCAGAGTCGGGCGTGCCCGTTCCCTCGTCATTGGTTCTCAAATTTAATGTTTTATTTACACGTTTTGCAATGTTCCACCAAAACAGTGATATAATAGATAGATACACCACCGTCACAAAAACTTACACAAAGGTGAAGTGAAGTGCAAGTGCTAAGATTTGTGGTGAGTTAGTGAAAAGTAACTGTGAGAATGGAACATTGCATTTTAACCGCCAGGCAGGATTATAAAGTGTAGGTTTCGAATAAGGTGTTTCGCTTAATATGTGTTTTATTGTAGGGTAAAACACTGCTATTAAGCTTCTGCACCGTTATTCGAAACCTACATTAATATTTGAGACCTGTCTGTTATCGCCTGGTGGCAAGACACCAATGTGAATCATGTGAAAACAATTAGGTAACTGGTAAAGTTACTGTCATATTTGTGTGTGATAAGAATAAAAAGGTTCTTTTATATTATGATATATGGATTAAAACACATAATATACAATAATACTGTTTATTGAAAAACAACTTTAGCATACAATAATATTGAAAAATAAGCTTATTTCAACTTAATCTAGGCTTGTATTAAACCTGAATACATTGTTACATATGTAATTATGTATCTACAACAGAACAGACCAAACTCAATTGTAATAATTAACTGGTGGTAAGTCCAAAATGACCCAATGTAAAATTTGATTTTTCAATTATGTTGTATTGTAATGTATTATAAATAAATCAATTATTACAATTATTAAATATTACTATTTTTTATTGATTAGGTACCCTTTGCTCCTAATCCATAAGATCTTCTTACAATTATTTTTCAAATTGAATAATCAACGGGAGTAAAACATTCAGTTACAGCTAAGATGGGTGCTGATTGTCGAATTTCTCTACAGCAAACGTTAGAAATAGTGTTTTGTGAGAGTCAGTTATCGCGAGCTAAGATTTCATCCAACGGAAGGATTTGTACCCAATTTTTCGAAGCTACTGCAGGATGCACTAGCTACCCGGACTAGCTTGGATGCCTGCGTCATTGTCAGCCTTACAAATGTCACCATACCAAATAATATAGGGTCCAAGTCCATATATTTTAAGTTTTGAGTCAAATGCAAATAAATAACTATTTTTAATTCAATATATTAATAGGGTTTCCTGATTTTGAGTTAAATTCTAGCCTGACTGTATTTAATTCATAATTCATTTATTCTATATAATTATGTGTTACACAAGGTCTTATTGTATAATAATAGTTCACATGAACCCTGTTTGGGTATTGGTAATTTTACACATTTAACTAAACTATACATAATTAAAATTAGATTCTTGCAACGTACTCCTTTAATGTACTTAACAGAATGTAGTAAATTAAGTATTAACATTTACAAAAACGTTAATAATTTAAGAGGCACAATCAGTTTTTGACCCAGAAATTAGCCAAAATATTATTGATGTATAAGATACAATACAATCGTTTTTATTAACAGATAGTAAATTAAGGTCATATACCCTATGACCTGAACAAACAACAATAAGATAGAGGCAGGTTTTGAACATTCCTAAAAGCTATTTTCATTGATAGTACCACTTTTTAAGCAATTCTACTAAGGTACCGGTATCCCGTATAGGTACGTATTTACGTTGTTAACTTTTGGAGTTTCATTGGAAATAGCCTTTCATGAATATTTTACAAGCGTATGTGACGCTAGGTTGACCTGCAAATTAGGGTCTGTTAAGGTAGCAATCGCTGATTTGTACACTTAAATTTATGGTCGAATAGGACAAGCTTACTTTTTGATCCAGGTCAATTATTTATCTAACAAAATCGGCTGCTGAGGGTGTATTCACATGAACGACCACGAGCGACCACACGACCATAAGCACCACTTATACTAAGGGTGTTTATAAGTTTTTAACGATGATTTTCGCCAGTTAGAAAGTAATAAATTCTTTTGTTGTTGGGACCAATTTTCTATGCTTTCTGTCCATCCCCACATTTTCCTGCTTCTAGGATCAACTCCTGAGCTTGGGACGGGGGATGACTGACCCGAGGCTGTGTCTATCAGGGCCTAATCTAGAGCAAGTATTGTGAATGGTGGGGCAAGGGCTCGATTTTTGAGATCAGTTCTCCAAAAAAACTATCAGCCACCGGGGGGCTACGATCAAGTAAATTCCTACAGCTGTATTCATTGCGTGCTAAAACTTGAGGTATTTAGAACGGTGATGGGAATATCCAAGCTATCTGGTAACGCCACGTTCGACTGAATGCATTGTGAAACTGGGCTTGACCATTTGCCGCGTCCAGTGATACATAATTAGGCACTTCATACGCCCTTGCCGACACGAGGTGTACTTCCGGGCTGTCCCTTTCGAAAATATTTTCACTGTTATTATGGGTAGGAGAAGGAGATTTCACTCGGAAACGACAGGCAGGCGAGACAGGCGGTCTGCTTCGCAATCGAACTTACCGGGGAGATAGTGAATTAGAAAATTAATGTTGTACTGGTCTACTAGATGAAACACCTTGTAACCTAGATTCATTAGGGAGGATGACAGAGTTCCCCCTTCGTTCCTCAGGAAGGCAACTACCAACTTGTCGTCACTTGTATTATGATGGAAGAGTTTGCTAAATAATGGCAACAACATTTTAGGGCATTTAGGATCGCGAGCATTTCTCATTGATTTGAATGGAGACTTGACTCTTCTTGTCCTATCTTCTTATTGCCCCCATCATTTTATGTCCACAATTCATTTCAATTCAATTTATTTCATTGTTTATCCACAATGATAGTTCAAGCAGCGCTTCCATTAGTACATACTCGTATAGGGAATCGACAATATATGGACTGGTGAAGGAGACTCGCACCAAATGCTAACAGGGCTCTGTGATTGAAATGGCCACGGGGTACTGGAAAACGGGCAAAGTTTAGGGAGCCCACAATGCTTCGAATTTCGTTTGTACAAGCGGATTTTCGCTTCAAAAACGGCATTTATTTTCAGGGCCAAGCATTTCTTTAATGGGAAGTACTTTTTGTTGGAATGAGGATACCAACAATTTTCCAGGTATTCTATGGCCCTCCGAGGGGTAAGGATAGACTTAACATGATTAACCTGCCAGCCCAAATGTTCTAGAATTCGCACCGTTTTTAAGGCTTTTCTGATTTGCTAGGAGAAAAACGTCTAAATTAACTAAAACTCGAAAGATGTGGGCAACCCAATTGGTCGGAAATGACCTTAAGCCAAGTAGGTCATCGGCAGCTGTTAAAAATCAGACTTTGAAACCAATTCAGACTCGCTGGCTGCGACAGGCAGATGGAAATAGGCGTTTGACAGATCTAATTTTACTAGCAAATCTGAGGGCTGAATGAACCCTGAAATTCGGTGAATTTTCCCCAACTTGAACTTTACAATCGGTAAGTATAGAATTAAGATTTGAATTTTGGACGTAAAGATCCGTCGCTTTTTGGGATTAGGAATATCGGCGTGACATAAACTGGGAGTGTAATATATATGCTGGTTCTAGCACGCCTGCCTCAAAATTGTTTCCTGCATTTGGCAATGCTAACGGGGGCCTTAGGTAAAACGAATTTCTAAACGATTTTATCAATTTTATTAGTGAGATTGAATATTTAATGATTCTCATCTTTCCAAAAAACAACTGACCCGCTCGAAAACTGTTGCAGTCAGAATTTCCTCTTTTGATTAAATCCCTGCGTGGGAAGTTTTGACCTAGTCGGGTAGTGTTTTTATAGGCATTGGGGCCTTGGGGTCTCGGGCCCACGCTACGCTGGCGAGGCTTTCCTTGACCTTGGCTATTTGCAATTGTTCTGGATGGGCGAAAGGCATAACGCCAGCCCATTGGTAAAAAGTTATAATTGCCATGTGCAGGCAATTTTAAGAAAAGTCGAGGCATATTCATAAAGTAGTTTGACTCGTCATAAACACCCTGTGTGGGCCCTTTTTGAGGATTACTACCCAGATCAGCACTTGCTTGCGCCGCAGGCTTATTTTGCGTTCAGACCAGCGACAAAGTTTTTGTAAGAAAGGTCCAGGCCTATTCATGAAGCACTGGTCATAAAGGCCCTGCGTGGGCCCTTTTTAGGAATAACTACACAGATTAGCACATGCTTGCGCAGCAGGCTTATTTTGGTTTGGCGGTGAGTCCGGCCAAAAGTTTTTGTAAGACGAGTCTAGTCATATTCATAAATCAGTTAGATTGGTCATAAATACCCTGTGTTGGCTCTTTTTGAGCATTACTACATAGATTAGCACTTGCTTGCGCAGCAGGCTTATTTTGGGTTGGCGGTCAGACCGGCCGAAAAATATTTGTAATAAAGGTCTAGGTGTATTCATAAAGCAGTTAGACTGGTCATAAATGACCTGCATAGGCCCTTTTTGAGCATTAATACACATTAGCACTTGCTTGCGCAGCAGGCTTATTTTGGGTTGGCGGTCAGACCGGCCAAAATTTTTGTAAGA
The DNA here is from genome assembly GCA_025490895.1 of Thaumatotibia leucotreta. Lineage (NCBI taxonomy): Eukaryota > Metazoa > Arthropoda > Insecta > Lepidoptera > Tortricidae > Thaumatotibia > Thaumatotibia leucotreta. The sequence continues at coordinate 4,040 of JALPQI010012796.1, read as the reverse complement.
ATGGTCTAAGCATATTCATAAAGCAGTTAGACTGGTCATAAATGCCCTGCGTGGGCCTTTTTTGAGCATCACGACATAGATTAGCACTTGCTTGCGCAGCAGGCTTATTTTGGGTTGGCGGTCAGACCGGCCAAAAAGTTTAGGAAATACCACCACGTTTTTCCAATAAAAGTTATGTGAGCTCGGGGTATCTTTCTTATGGACTCTTTGACACTTAGGCAGCGGGGGATACAATCTCGGATAAGGTCAGCGCGATGACGACATGTTAGTTGCAATCATTACAGATATATTGATTTAAACTCTCACGATTATCACTCGTACCTATTTTAAGACCAGTATGTCGTTAAAACATCATTAGGGATCTTATAAAAAATACCCTCCATAAAAAAATCTGTTTTTTTTTTTTTTTTTTTTAACGCCTGAAGAGACAGCTCATCAGCAGTACGAGACCATGCTATTAATGCGTCAAAAACATAAATTCTTTAATTAGTTATTTGTCTCGAGGCCTACAAAGGCCGGTTGGGAGCAGCAAAGCTTATGTACCTCTGAATCTCGGACGCTTGTCCAGTTTTCGGAGTCAAAATGTTGAACAGAGATTATAAGGTCAACATGAGCGGGCGAGTATTTTGGAACGGATGATTCTTCTAAAACATCGTTAAACGCAACTTTAGTGTCAAACCATTTTCTTTAAGAACAGTGGGTTCAAATTTCTTTAGCCTTATATATATCTCGCCGCTCACGTTGCCCTCTAATTCATTTTGCCATTTGACTGAGAAAGGTACATTACTCATGGATTGCAACATGTCACTAATACAGATTCTGGATACCGCTAACCTGTTTTGTTCTATGGCATCGTTACGCCGCCATCGGCTCCCATGCCGGAGTAGGTATAGTCTCTTGAATCGGACGATGAGCTAGTGCTTGATGCACTAGATGTGTCCGACATCGTCATTTTGAAAAAACTCTGCAAAATAAAATAAGATTAATAACAAATTTTTATATTCGAACGGTAAAACCGTTAAGACTTTAAAATATATTTCACTTACAAATTCCATGAATTTGTGATTGAACCGTACGTCTCGGTAAACGAGACACCAATGACGAGGGAACGGGCACGCCCTACTCTGGTGGCATGAACAGGAAACTGATAGAGGGGGTAAAAAGAGTAGAGTATAGTCAAATCAGCAACCGTCACGTCATAGTAAACAAGATTGCCTCTCTCAAATATTAATGTAGGTTTCGAATAACGGTGCAGAAGCTTAATATAAGATTAACATGTTTCGTAATTAATTGAACGTCAAACGTGTCAATATACTCGTACTAGATAAATAATAGGTAAATGATTATATTTTTAATTGAAATTACTTATTCACACAAAAACCATGCGTTTCTTTTAATAAGTAGCTATCTAAGAGTATTACTTACTGATATCATTCATCTTCGTGCGATTTCACTTAACGAAACGTTCTGTTTATGAATAATAATATATAATAATAATTTCGGCCCACTTCAATCCGAAATACGCGTATTCTCCATGTTAATACAAAACAATCAAAATCAATAGGTAACAAGAAAGTAAAATGAACAATGCTTGCAACGAAGGTCGGTTAGCAATGAAATGAAATTTAATGCCATACCCATTACCCACAATATAGTTATAACGATATGTATATATTGCGGGTAGATTAATAAAATATCCACCTCATTCAAGTAAAGGTAATTGGCGTCAAAGAATTTGAATGGTAGCCTACGATATTAAATATAATTAACTTTGAACCTTAATATTAATGACACAAAGTTGTAACTAACGTGAAACTAGACAATAACCTTTTATAAAATAAGGCGACATATTTTTTTGACTTTAGGCGAAATTGAATCTTGAATCAATGTATTATGGTCTTACAGTGCGAACATATTTCTAAAATCTGTATTATTTTGTAAAGTAAATTTTATGATAATTATGATAAGGTAGAAAATACAAGCTCTTAAATTTGAACTATCACACACACTAGCACAGGACTTCTTCGCAGTGTGTGTCGTGCGTCTGAGATAACTTGTTAGTGTGCGGGGCCTGTAAAGGGCGCTCTTTTGTCGACTGTACTTCCCCCGTGGCTTAAGATTCCAATGGGTTAACGTACCTGACAGTTCAAAATGGCTGGTTGCATTGCACGCGTATCGTGGCCCTTGTGAGTGAAACAAACAGTTCTAAATATAAATCCCTTTGCATTTGACAAACAAGTCTGGACAGGGAAAAGCTCTTGCCGCACCCTTGTAACAACAGATTGAAGATATAAGATTTATTCCAGTGACTGGCCTGAATAAGCATTTGTTGAAGAACGGCTTTAACCCCTCGTCTGTGTTTGATAAGGATCCGTACAATTCGCTGATAGGTAGGACCTCGTGCAGGGTCCACCCGGATAGCTACCACCATCTTACCCATTAACCTGCCGCTAAATAGCGGTATTTGCACTGCTATATTTCGGTTTGGGGGTAAGATAGCCGGTGTAATTAATTACTGGCATAGATAGAGGCAATCCATCTAAGTCCTCAGGCTGGGCAGCGCATAGGTGATTTTCTGATCGCTATGTCCATGGGCCTCAGTTCCTGCTTTCCATCAGGTGGGCTGATAGCTCAGTTGTGTACCTTCGTCACATAAAAAAATTGGTTTGAAGTCAAATCAATTTATATTTTGAATTCAAAATCCATTGTACTGATCCTTAGCAACCACATACGAATGGTTTAAACTTGTATCTTGTTGTAACTTGGTTAATTTGTTGTAACTTGTAGAAGCATGACAGTCATCACCCTCATTCCAGCCAGCGTCCACTACTAGACAAAGGCTCCCCAAGGATCTCAACTACGAACAATTTTGAGTATTCCATTGCAGGGGTTTATGCTATAAATGCTATAATAGCTACGCACCACAATGATACAATGAAAAAAGATTCCCGATACTCCCATCGATTGGTGCATCCAGGTCTAGCTTGTACCGAGGAGAAGTTTCATAAATTGCGAAACATTCATAGAGAATTTTCTCGCGAATCTAAATTTATGGAATGTTATACAACTTGTACATTTCTATCCAGGTACACAAAATAAGCTTACCAAATTGTAATTTTTGTCAAATCAAATCCTTAAAATTTTAAAATAAACGCACTGCAAATAGTGCCTCTGTTGTCTGACAATGTATAAACTAGACATAATGGTTAAAACAAAATTATTATAACTTCATTTTCTCATACAAAATCACGTATCCCACTTCCTATTGTAATCAAATCCAAAATATTTACAGTATCATAATTTACCTACTAATTTGCTTAAAATCTAGATCCGTATCTACAATTCAATTAGGCCTGGCCGTTAAGTTCAAATCAAACAACCCATCTAAATTATAATAAATTGGGTCGTTAAAGTCCAATGCCACGTTATTAAAACAAATTAATTCACAAAAATCCGATTTGACACGAGACGAGATCGTGACTTCACGAGTTCTCTTTTAAGAGAAAACTAACATCTCATTCAAAATTCGTAATTTTTACGACCGCCATACTAGAGCTTCTTGCTAGTCGTGGCAATTCGAGGATAATTATAAATACGTAACAGTTTATATTTCGTTAAAATACCAATAAGGAGTCATTTCTCGACCGATAAGACTAATTTGAATATTTAGTTCTCGAACTACGCCTAATGGTGTAATTCAGACCAAACGAGCATTCGCTATTCTAACCCCCTACTCTACGAAATTCGATCGTTACACAAAACGTGGTTCGTTGATTTCGTAGAGTGGGGAATAAAATAGCGAATGCTCGTTTGGTCTGAATGCACCTTTATGATTATCTCGAAAGATATTACCTAGATTAATATTACTCTAAAAACTTATACTTTCCAATCGTATGAGTTACTATGACAATATACTATTAATATTAGTCTAATGTCTTCAGAGAATTTAGATTCAGGAAATAATTGTAGCATTGTTTTCCAGCGATATTCGTTAGTCATAACCAGGGACTGTAACCGTTATTTTCTCCATACAAAAAGAA
>JALPQI010012795.1:0-33743 GCA_025490895.1 Thaumatotibia leucotreta | reverse complement strand
GTTTTGGCCAACTACCACGAACTCCGAAAACCGCAAACGACGATTTGTCTTTGTCACTTCTAACAAGGCAATATTAGAGTGAAAACGAAAAATAATCGAAATTTGCGGATTTCCGAGTTTGCGGTAGGGCCGCTGACTATGACTACACTTTTTTACTTATGTCTGGAGCAGAAGGTCTAAAGTTATATATATACCTATATATTATTATATTTATTCCCTTGACTGCGGCCCTACCGCGAAAAACGAAATTCATAAAATTCAAGGATTTGTCTCTCTCACTCTAATGACGCCTTCGTTTGAGTGACAGAGAAAAATCTTCGAAATTTAAGAATTTCGATTTTCGCGGTAGGGCCGCTTGTACCCCGATAGTGTTGACCGAGACTGTTTCAGCTCCTAATAAATTTGGACTTTCGGAGTCGGACACCGTACGACTTCAAAGAGCAAATGAACTCCACACAAATTTAGAACATCTCTCTCATCGTTTTGTTCTGCGGCACTACTGCAATTTTCGCAAATTTCGAGGATTTGTCTCTGTCACTTTAATGAAGCCTTCGTTGGAGTTACGGCGAAAAAACTTCGAAATTTACGAATTTTGAATTTCGCGGTAGAAGGGCTGATTTTCCATCAAAATAAACATACATAATCTGTGGATACGATTATTTATGTCAGTTTTTATTTTTAATTAGTGATGTCCGTCACGCCTGTAGATGTTACTTGTAATCGAGATTTACCATGGTTCATTACAATTGTAAATTTTTGTGTGTATTTATAAAACACCTGTAATAGTTCATAGTGCATTACAGGTTCCTGTAGCCTGTACACTTGTAACCTGTATCTTGTAACTTTATAAAACGGGACCCAGGACGTGCCTCGTTAACAAACGGGTAGTTTGGTGACTAGGTACTTAACACTAGTAACGTGCAAAGATAACTTTTTAATCTAGTTTTTCAGAGGTGTATTTAATTTAATAAAAAAAGGCGCGTTGTAGGTACATCGTAAACTGCTGGTTTGATAACGAGGTGTATACTTAGGTCTGCAAGAAATTGACCGTTTATAACGGCCGAATAGGCAAAAATCTTCCAAGAAATATTAAAATTAATACAACAGTTAGGTCCGGGCATGACGTATGTAGTGGCGGGAGGGACGTAATGCGCTCATTTGTTACGGCCGCGAAATGGCGCTTCGTCCCGACAACACAAAGACTGACAACGTTTTATTGTCGAGATTGCTTACAAATGGATAACATATCCGACTTTGTGCGTCTTATATCTGAAGTTTGGGATTTTAATGGTGGCCTTGGACAATGTCGGAAGGTTGAGATGTTTGGATTACAACATAAGTATGTACAAATTTTTTCAAACTTTTTCTTATTGTTAATTACAAATTTGCTGTTAAGTTAATTGCAAAAGTTGATTTTTGCTATGCTGTTGATTAGATTAACAGTATTAACACCTACATTGAGGAATAAGGAAAATACGATATTTCGTTTTTTAAAGATTCCACAGTCATAAATACATACCTACGTATCCTACAAATTAAATATAAACATACTAATCTGTACAGTGGCGTTCAGAATTGCATGGACGATTTATGAATGAATTCATTCATAAACTGTCCATGCAATTTTGAACCCGACTGTACATTGGCACGGATAAGATGAAGGTGTAAAGAAACATTTTTTTGTCGTAAATTTTCAGAATTATTTATTTACACCACATATACCACATCATAATTAGCAGGTATAGGTATATTAAGTTTAGGTAATCAATAATCAAATATAAACGGAACGCTGACAGCGAAACATCTGTACATAAAAATATTAATGGTATCACATTTATCAATACATTGAACAGTAGCGCGTCCCACTGCGTAAACCTGTTAATAGAGTCCCGAGCGTCACGTCCGGCACGTCACGTGACGTCGCGTCACGTCGCGTCACGTCGCGTCGCGCGTCATCCATCACTCGTGACAGATGAGCGATAATCTCTGACCGGGGGTCACTGCGAGTGGTCAGGTGACGGTGTGGGATTATAACGACAGTTTGGAACATCGTCAGCTTGTAATGATTAGGTTTCTAAATGTGTGTAGTTGTTGCGTGATATTTAATAAGTATCCACAACTTTGAAGGTAGGTACTCGTAGGATACTACGAGTATGTTAGAGTACTATTCAAGAACAAAAGTTAAAATATGCTGATTACAAATATTTTTTAAATGTTAACTGGAATAAGTTTTAATATAAAATGGTTGGAATTTCCCTTTAATTTTTTATATCAGATAAGTAGACATATACTCAGTGAAACAATAGCGGTTATTAGAAAAAAGCAGCAAATTCAAAAAATGTCTAGGCTCGAAGAATAGGCTGACAGTAGAAAAAAAAATATTTGCCACCTTTTTTTATTGACAGGGATTGTTGGACAGAGTATTTAAAAATATCATGTCATGACTTATGAAGCCCCTTTTACAAGTTTTGGTGTTTTTTAATTGGTCTAACATTTCGTCTCTACAAACCAGTCTAAAGACAATTTGATGTTATTTTGTTTTGATGATAAATTCCAACCTTATATTAAAGTTTCCACCAATTCAGTAAAAAACGGCATTGCAAGATTTGTAATGGCAACTAAAGGGAGGTAAATAGAAAAAAAATGGTCTCGTGACGTATAATATCGTATTTTTTTTTTTATAAGTATAGGTACGCAGGTGAGGTATGACTATTGTAGATCAGAATGTTTCCAGACGGATGGAACGTCGCTTGATGGATGGTTCGCGGGCATTGGGTGTCGTAGCTTGTAGCTACAATATTTAACAATTCAATTTGCTATATGCAGGTTATTCTTAATGTAGCCACGATTAAAAACGAGATCTAGGATTGTAGGTATATTTTGAGGAAAAGTTTGGTGCCAATTATTCTGAAATCGTATTTACATTTAACTTTAGCGCTTTTATAGCGTTTCACTTTGTGTTTTGGTATTATCTGCTATTTTAATAATTTGTTTAAGAAATCGTCGACATTTTCCTCATAGCTTCCAAAAGTTGGTAGCAAAAACTTGGCACGGCTAACGCAGCATGACATTATCGTAAGATTGAAACAGTGGCCGCAGCCCATGTCCCGTTCTGCTCCGGACAGTTCATTTTTAATAATAAATGAGACGAAATCAAGACATGACGAATAAATGAATCCAGAACTTGACGAATAAATGAATATGGAATATGATAAATGGAAGGCCGGGATCCCTCGCGAAGATTTTTTCTTTGCCTCCGTCCGAACGGAAGACGCTGACTTTTTCCTTTTGTAGCGGGACAAGTTAAGCGTTTTTAGGACCGAGCTTGGCGGTGTGATATTTATCATGTCATGAAAAAAACGTTAGATCTTCAATTGTGTTCTTACGTTGATTCGACCGCTGGATGGGTTTTGAATCAAGCATTTCTCTTTTTTCGATCTTGCCGAATGAACATTTTGGTACGTAGATACAGTGGAACATAATAATATATCATGTGTGTATAATTTCGTGAGTATTAACGTTGAATTAGAAATATGAACGAATTAGCATGATGTTGCTCTCAAATCAGGTGCGTAGCTAAATTCGTCATTACTAACGCATCAAATGCACGTCTCCAATAAATCTCAAACTCCAAGACTGAAGGGAACGCACGGTTGCGACACACGCGTGACTCGCGCGACCTCCGTCGATTTAATCCGGCGTACGTAATCCACTGCACCAGTCACTGCCACGTGGTTCAATGATAAAGTACCCAAGCAGATTATGCAAATTCTTAAAATTTAAACCCTGTCCCATTCTAACAAGCATCGCAACTCTCACCCCATCCCTGTCTAGCGTGAGCGCTCCGCGCACCCTATGACGGCATCGTCTGATGGATGATGCGTTATTCCAATAACAATTTGGATATCTATGTTGAATGTTTGAAAGATGTGCTCTACATGAATGTGTTTGATGCGCTCGATATCCTTGATGTGTTTACGAGTAGGTAATTTTGTTGCGTTCGAAATTTGTCGTATGGAAATTTATACGCAACGAGCATGAACGTTTTGGTAAAATTGTTGAATCTTTAAGACTTTTGAAGAAGTTAGATAGCTGGTACATTGTACAGTCAAAGACAATTAGGTGTACCTATATAAAATGATTTGACTGTACTATAAAATAAACTTAGGAATCAGTATGTGTAGGTGAAAATATAGGTATTCTAAAAAGTATTTTTAGTACAATTATTCTTCAGATTTACAACCTTCACTTAAATTATCAGGGATGAACTATTAAGCTCTATCGGATAATGTCATACAACAGTCACCTGGTGCAGTGGGGTTTGAGTACCTACATTTAATGTACAACATCATAAGAACAATACGTACATATGCATAGTGTTTATAACGCCGACATGTTGTTTTATAAAGCTGAATGCCAATGAACTTGAAGCGATTAAGGCGTCACACGCAGCGTGCGCGCAGCTCTGCACCAATAAAATCTAAATGATTGCTCGAGTCCGCCTGCGGACTCCGCTTAAATATAAAAAGACATAAGGCATGTTCAGTTGTTCAAGATATGCTCTTTGCCACAAGGCGCGGGGGAGCACAGTTCTTGAAAATACAGTATCCCCACTATCCCCTGACTGCGTTATCCTTGAAGACTATGCGAGCCAATGAAAATCGATTTTAGGTATACTCCTGATATTCCTGACATATATGTGAGTGAGTTTAGAGAAACATCCCACTTTGTCGTTTGCCATAAAGCCGCTTTGGCAGTTTATTCATATGAAGATACCAGGAAATCTCGCCTTTATGGTAAGCGACAAAGTGGGACGTTTTACTAAAAACTAACACATATATTTATACTCTCTCTGCTTTGAAAGCACATATAACGTTTTTCAATTAACACAGTTAAGAGGCGGACTCCGTACATGATCCGTGGCTTCGTACCATCCAAACTCTAGCGGCAAAAGGTCTTAAATAAACCCGAAGTATACTTCTTTATGACGGTTTTCCGTCAAAACCAAAATTAAAAATTCATTTTAATACTAGACCTCTTTCGATAAATGGTCAGCGATTAATATTTCTGTTTAAGCGATGGGAACTTACTATTTCTGTCGGGCGTTTTCAACGGGCCTGTAAGTGCACTTTGTTTTTAATTATAGGAATTGTATAATTACTCACCTCGCTTATTAAAGTAATGTTATGAAGTGAGTTAAAAGCTATCCTTGAAAAACTACTTTACAGTTATGTAGTAGAAAAATTATACCTACTTAAATAAGGTGACCCAGTAGTTAGTACTGCAAGTACTATTAGATGAATAAATTTTTGTCTATAAATAGATTGTATAATATTATACAATTAATTATAGTATTATACAATTGATATTCCAATTGTATTCATCAAGTCAATGAAAATCACTCAGATTGAGTGCAATTCGTTAGTTGCCTCAGCTGCTATCCTTTACCTTTCTTCCACATTTTGTAACATAAAAGTTATGAAGTAGGAAATTGTAATACTCGTACTTAGGTATTGAAATGACAGATATAATAACTGACTACTTATCTGCCTAGTACATCATACATGGCATAGAATAAACGATTATTGCATCGTGACATAATTTCCCATTCGTTCGTTCCATTATCCGTTCCGAATTCGCGTCAAAGAGAACGGAATCGTGTCCGTAGCAAGATTAGCAAGTCATCAAGCAATAATTTCAAAGCCAAAGTTAGTCTTTATGTCTGTATCATAAGGTTTACAATGAGTCAGTAAATGCGGTCGGTTCCGTAATAACTGGCCGTGCGAACGGAAAGCTCACGGCTATCACACATTTCAACAACTACGGTTTCTTGCGCCGGGAAGGAAAACTACTTTGTCGCTTGGATTGTTAGTCGGTGACATCTAGGCATAATGCATCTCTAATATATTATTACCTATAAAATCTATAATCATTTTCTAGGGTAAAAGCCTAGGGTAGGGTTGTCAGCCTCCTAGTTGGTAGTGACCCTGCCTACGAAGCTGGAGGTTCCGGGTTCGAATCCCGGCGAGGGCATTCTTTGTGTATTTATTTATCACAAATGTTTGTTCCTTGGTCATGGCTGTCTATGTATTTAAGTATCTATCTATTATATATATCGTCGCCTAGTACTCACATCACAAGCCTTAATTGAGCTTACCGTGGGACTAGGTCGATTTGTGTAAGATGTCCCAAGATATTTATTTATTTATTTATTTTATTTATAAATAAATACTTAAATTTTGGATTGAATTAGGTACCTACTTTGTTCAATATTTCGGTATTGAGTTTTGACAATTTTTATCTTTTGTTTGTAAGTGGGTGGTTCTAAACTCTGGGCAATATAGTTGTCCTCTGAGGATATTCGTAATGTAATGTTAGTGGTACGTACCCCATTAGGTGGGTGTGGATGTGGATCCCAGTTCAGTCAATAAAGTCCAGTTCAGTCAGAAAATTTGGATTTATAACCCTTATCTTTTGGACATGTTCTGACCTAATATGGCACATATGTAAACAAACATACCTAATAGTTGATCCGTTTAAGAGCTTATTCAGTATCGTATTTTCGTTTAGGAAAGACTAAGCTTGCTTTTTATAGAAGTTGTGAACGGTGCAAGCAAATCTCGTATGATCAAAATATGTGTAATTTTCAATGCAGTACATTATTGAATACTGCTAAATCTATGTGTTATTCAAACAACTCTCTTAATTCATTAAAAAAAAAATAGTGGATTTTTTGAACGGTTTATTTTTGTTCACACCTTCTATAAAAAACTAGTGCAGAAAAAAACATTTTTATTTTAGGAATCCCATTTAGGCAACCGATCCAATACAAAACTAATACGCCGCGAAAGAAAAATGTTTTTTGTACTTTTTGTAGTTACGATGTATTGAATGAGCTCTTTTACAATGATCGACGATATTTTTGTTAAACTGTGTAGACATGAGATTGCTAGTTGTTGTGTGGTATTAGATACATTGCTAGATAGATGCTGAATTTACGAAATACCTAGTACACTACAAACTTATTCATGAAATAAGGAACAAATTCGAGAGTCACTTAAAATAAATGCCTGAATGTACGTCTAAACATAATATAACCCCAACATTCCACTAATCTTTCATTTTCAAGCCGACAAAGTAATTTCAGAGATGGATTTCTAATAATGACACTCGCGTGATCTAGAGACTAACGAGACGCCGTTGTTAGATATAAAAACTTTAAATACACCCCACAGCTAAGTAACACGTCTCCCACATGACAGTTCTCGTCTCAATTTCAGCTCAAAGTTGACAGACGGGAGTTCGACACACATGTTAACCAGGCGTTGTCCAGGGAACACATTGATATCGCTTAGCAACCACCATATTCAAACCAGTGTTAGTATAATCTCCGATTGCACACAGTTGTAACGGGTCGGAAGGTCACATATATACTGGTTGGGTAGGTCGATACGCTGGGTAAATATTAGGAATAGGTCAGGCCCGTGATTCAGCAGTTAGCTGACTTTTGGCAGGACCCGCGTTAACACATGCATGACGGAGGGCAGTGACTTGCGGAACGCCTCGGCAAGTCTGCAGCAAAAATGGCACAACTTGACAGTGTTGAATGTAAAACAAAATGGGAAGCTGATAAATTAATTTGAATAGCTTTGAGGATGCATAATTCAATCAGCCCATCATATTCTCAATTAGTTGCAAGATATGTTGCGTGAATATCTGAGCGTTTCAACTGCTTAATTTTGGTGGCATCATTTTTGCCGAAGTTTCTATTCGTTACAATGTGCTACTTTGTAATTTGAAGGAGGCACGGTACCCTATACAAATGACGAAGTATCACATTGAGACGTGTAGAAACTTCAGCAAAAATGATGCCACCAAAATTAGGCGGTTGAAACGCTCAGACATTCACCCTGTAGAAAAATATTTTCTTCAGATACCCTTATTCTTTTTGAAAAACCTATTTAACGATAAGGTTATCGTTTAATAGGTCCACTATAAGATATGTTATTTAATAAAGAGGTATCTACCCAATGCCTTCTATACATTTTTCAAAATAGTTACCATGTACGTACACCTAACTAAATACTTATCGTTTCCACCTTAAAATTATGTCACGCAATAGTTAGGTACATACAAGACATGTGTGGAAAGCGCAGTGTGGCCCGCATTAGGATTTGGATTGCAGCATACGACTTGATGGTGCACGTAAATTTCGCAAAACACATAAGCATTTCTAGGCAAAACCGCAAATTCTGCAATACTGGTCGAAAAATATACGTGCCCGGTGAATAAAGAATAAAAAAGCACAAACCGAGTTGGAGCTGTGTGTGTAAGTGTGGGTAGGCAGCTAAACGCAATATAAAGTGTGGTTGTCATGGCATGTAGGTAGGTGTAGGTAGAGCGCCCTCTCCCCGCGCGGTCATTAGTAACGGAGCCCCGCCGTCGCCGAGGAGAAAGTATGATTTTACTCCTATAAAGCCGTATTTCTACTCCATACAGAAATTCGAATACGCGTGGCGAAGTTGCCGGGTTCCGAGAAAGGACATGTGGCGTAGCGCATGCTTGTACATAATTCCGAAGTTTAAACAATCTCAATATGGCGGGGCGCGTTAATTTTCTCCTTGCGTCGTGACGGCTGCGAAGCATGAGGGACATGAATACGGGCCGCAAACTTTGGGTTCTCTTGCCTGATGTGCTTTATTGGTGTTGTTTAAAGATTTCCATGTTTTCTTCATCAAGCGCGCTATTTTCGTAACTGTCAATTCTCTCTGTGAGAAGGTAGCATTCTTGAACAGTGCTATGATTTATGTCATGAGCTCTACCTTTCTATGTAATACGTAAATTGACAAAATATTGTCGTGTATTTTACACATTAATCCTCATTCACTGACTGATTCTTTTGATATTCAAGTTTATAGCTTTTTTAAGCAATATTGTTTTATTATTGAGGTACCTGATGTAAAGCGGATTCAGTTGCTAAGCAATGCAACTTACACAACTCTATCACAAATGTTATAAAACTTATAAAAATCCCCGTGACCAAGAAGTGGGCGACACGTAATAAAATATTTGTTTTAAGTGGAAAACTCCCATTTGGTGGGGTCCCAGCTGAGTAATTAGTGCCCACCACGTGGCGAGGGGAATAACCGGCACAAAAACGCGTGTTCATGCGTATCACCACACTCGTACTATACGTGGAACCATTAATACACCAAACTTTTCTTTCTTTACTCTTTTATTTTGGGAGTTTCGGCCGTCTATGACTAGTAATATGTATGGCGATGCAAGTGATATTCAGTTCGCAAATGACGAGGAATGTATTTAGGTCTAACTGATTATTTGACTCCATAACTGTGCAGTAGATAATTATGTTTCTCATTCTTATTAAATTGAGTAAGACGTTTTGAACACAATTAACTTCCATGCTAAACATGCGCTTTTTAATAAATATTGTCATTATAACATCCTATTTGAAATCCATACTGCTTGAACTTGATATCAAAATGTTTGTAAAACAGGCCACTGGGAGTCTGCCTGCGACCACGGGTGTAACATCATGCCAGGAAAGTTAGGATAATGGTAAACGTAAGTTTACGAGATTAAGTCCGATTTTTTGTTAAAATAAGAGTTGGTACTTCAATAATTGAACAAAAAATACTAGACAAAGGTACTTACATGTAGCAGGTTACGATGAAATTAATGAAATCTATTATCTTTAAATTCGATCGCGAGCATTTCTAAAAAAAATCCTATCCCAACACTTCTGTTATCGGATCAGGTTCAACTAAATCCGAACTTGTATTTAAATCGGCTTCGTTTATTCCGGGGTAATCTGCGCCATGCAAATGCTCAAGAGCGCGGGAGTCGAGGTCGTTGGCACATCGATTTTCGATTTGCTGCCGGTGCAGCAAGTGGGTCAAGAGCCCGGATCAGGACACGGTGGAACTTATGGGAAACTGAGGGATTCGAATATAACACATTTCATCAATATTTAAATAGAGGCATCTATATTTAAGAGGAATACCAGGTTTAAAATTCTTTACGCGAAACAAATCTCTGAAATCGTATCTAAGGTTAAACCGTGAAACAAAATGGTATAGCCAAATTGGTTGAAGCGACATTTTCGGCGAAAATGGCTTACATTATTCAGAATCAGCCAATGTTCGTCGATTGGTCTAGGCTTTGATCAAAGTTCAAAACTTGTTGCCTAAAGCGATTCGACTTCCAACCCTCAGTATGTTTAGTGCATGTATCCTATACAAAATAACAGAGACGACTGTAACTACTAATATTATTATGGTTTCGAAAGGGTAATCAGCTAATGTTTCTGCGTCGATTGGTCTGGGTTTTGATCAAAGTTCAAAACTTGTTGCCTAAACCGATTTGACTTGCAACCCTCAGTATGTTTAGTGCATGTATCCTATACAAAATAACAGAGACGACTGTAACTACCAATAATTTTACGGTTTCGAAAGAGTATTGATGCTAAATCAATTTATTGAAATTACTGCTGATCGCATCATTTACTAAATAAAGTATTGTAGTTATAATATTTTACCGCTCTCACTTTATCTCTTCATTATTTGTAATATGTCGTCAAAATGCGTGGATAGCCAGCTGTATTTAGGTACAGCTACAAAGGACTAGTTTACTAGCTAGTCCAGGAACATAATATGTATTGCATTGCAATTTAATACATCTCACTTGACGAAGCCTGCGCTGTGGATTTGAGACTTGTTATTGATTCTATTTAATACAAGTAGGTAATTGGGTGCAACATTATACAACGCCAGAATTATTTTTGATAAATCAGAATGCAATATGCGTTTTATGTACATATGTATAGGTTAAGTACCCCACGAAAACGTTATAGTGTCCGGAAATGAAATGTAACCTATTGATAGAGAAATGAGGAGTTTTCAACTTTTCATTAGGGTGCGATCGAAGCAGTTAGAGCCCTTTTATTATCTGCTCGCCTCTAAATTGCCGAAAAGAAATTCCTCCCCAGGAAAAAAGGGGAACCGGGGACAAAAACCTTGTCCTCGAGTTAGCTTCCAATGGCGCACCGTTATTTAAAAATCGAACTCGATAAGAGCCGGAATGTTTTTATTTTTCTAAATGGCCAGAATTTATGTCTTCTTTAAAGTAAATATTGGAATCGATGGCACTTTTCAATGGAAGGTCTTTGATAAGGTATTTTTATGTCAGTCGGGACATTCGGACTCTGGGAAATGTGACGTTCGATTTTCGGTAATGGTCAACTGATAAGCAAATGACGTCGTTATTGTGCCTGTTTTAGTTTGTATCGTTTGCGTTTCGTTTCATTTCGCCCCTTGACCTAATAAATAACTTACATCCGCAGATGAGGCTTTACGATCCTTCGGTATACTAGATATTTAGTCATGTTTTTAAGGATATTGTGGCACGGGGTAATGAAATTGTATCGGTGATAATCAGATAGCTTTCGTCAAGTAATACATTAGGGCGCGGGGTGGCACGGATACAGATTCCCCCGCGGCTGATAAAGAATTGAGGGTATTAAACGATTACAAATGCTTCGCGGTTCAATAAACAAACCACTGGAGGAAACCGGCGAGTTCGATGAATTGCCTAAATAACTACCAAACTGGAAGTAAGTTGGATTGGAAGATACTTAATATATCTGAGCTAGTTGTTTATTGCCTCGCAAACGTTTAGTATAACTACAATACAATAACTCTTTATTGCACCTCAAAGACAAATACAAAACCAATAAAAAGTACATGTTTGAAAGTGGTTAACAAAAGGCGGCCTTAATGCTAAGAAGGATTATGAAGTCTTTTTCTGGATCAACAGACATTCGACGAGTTATGGTAGGTGAAGGTCTGGTAAACCAACTTGTCAATATGTAGAACAATTCCTTCGTGTCTTAAATTTCCACTGACGAACTGATTTGCCAGCCTATATAATGCTTTTAACATTCATACTAAAAAAACATTATTTAAACATACAACTCGCCAAATACTAAGATACCTACTGCAAACGACGAGGGAGAGCAAAATAGACTTGCTCTTTAGTTGGAGAATAGACAGGAAAAAGAACACATTACGGCGTCCACGATAAATAGTCTCCAGGCACTCGCACTTTTCAACTACCACAGAATCAGAGGTACGAAGTGAGGTGACAACTTCAGATAAGGCCTTCATCCAGTCTTATTTATGTAGCTGGCATCCGATTGAGAGGTCGGTTCTGCTCGGTGGTGCTCGGCACCGTTCGGGGCCGGCACATTTCCACAACCTCACTTATCTACCCTCCGAGCTTACATTTTATTTCCGACCCATGCTTCCTACCGTTTGATTGTGATCCTTTTACCAACTACTCTTGCATATATTACTGAATATCCAAAAATACTTTACGTAGATTCGATACCTGCTGAAATTCCATTTAATCTCCCGGATTAAACGAATTTGATAAATAAAGCAAATGTATCGTAAAAAAGGAATGCCGAAGACAATAAAATCGAAGCAGCGGAATATTCGAGAGGTATTTTTGAGCGGGGACATTCATAAAGTTAAATGGGTTTGGTGCAATCGCAATCAGGCTGTTGCGTAACGAAATCAGATAAAAATATATTAGAATTTTGTTTCACGGTGTTGTGCTCCGTGGCCACGGTTTGTTGTCCTTTAATATAAAACTTGAATAATACGAGCACAAAAACATTGCTGGTTAAAACTCTAATATTGTTTCATTAACATTTTTGTACTGAATTATCAGAAGCTTACATTATGAACGGTTAAAATCTATAAGACCATTTTACCAATTTTGTCATTGGCTGAAACACGTTCTTTACTTGTTGTTAGATTAAGGTTAATTTACGTAGGTGTATTAGTTTGAATGAAATCATGCATTATTCCTGATATTATATCCGGACTATCAGACTCGTAATATTAATGGATCGATTTTGGGGAATTGAATCACTAGTGCATACTCTCTGATTTGTTTTTATGAATCACGGATCATTTCAAATATAGGTACTTATAAATATCGCGCTAGATACACGATATTTTAATTTGAAGTTCACCAACGTGACTAAATTTTTACTCACTCAACCGATTCTTAAATTAATTCAACCAAGCAGCGCAACCAAGCCCTCAGTTCCTTTCACGACGATTTTTACACTTCCGTGTTTGCATAGATAAGCAAATACCGCGCGTGATGGATATTACGGCGCACCTTACATCATTTGCGTTATTACCTGAGGGCGCAAGCGTCTTATGTCGCACTTTTAACAACGTAAAGTCTCAAGTGTCCACAGGACGCATGTACACTTACGACCTTGATCGATCACGTGCGGCGATATCTAGATGTTCCCCTTAATATGCTAAAATCAAATTAGTTCCAACGCGTGATGGGAATCGATGGCACTCTCGATATTACGAGGGCGGCTTTCGAGACGTGACGTACTTTAAATTAAACGCCGGTGTTCCAGCCATTGTTTTACCGTGATTGTTTTGAATCAGTTATTTGTTCCCACGAGCAATTTTGAATATTTATTCTGTGGATTATGTTTTCATGGAAAATGGGTAGTTAAATTGCTTTGAGTGTTGATTTTGTATTGTTATGTGCTTAGTCAATATTTAGAAAAGGAACGCAAGTTTAACCTGATGGCAAAAAATTACATAATTTTTATTCATGTCATCAAAATTCTGCGAAAATATGTATCTTCGCCAGCGATTAACTACGGCTCGATGTTATCGCGTAAGTTTCCGAACAAGTTGGGAGTCCTGAAAACGCCAATTTCCTGTGAGATTCTTGAGAGCGTTTATCTAGGCGGGGATCGGGCCGTCAGCGGTAAGTCGCTTTCATTAGGGCGTTAGCAAATTAACGCCCTCAGCCCTTCACGGACGCTGTCACGTTATTGCCTTGTTAATTGTGCTTCGACATCGTTATTGCAGGCTGAAGTGTGGATGCTGTATTACAAAGACATTTATTTTCAAAACTACGAGTTTCTCTGTACATGGCTACGCCAATCGGTGATTATTTCCATGAAATAAGGTGTCGTATCAGTTGACGTCTTGATTAGGCATCGCAGTAAATATATAACGTGGACTTGAAGAACACGAAATATTGAAATACTCTCGATGTTAAAAGTAAAAAAAAAAATGTTACGTGAGTTTAATCATATTTAGTACTGATTTTTCAATCCCCAGATAACAGTAACTGTCAAATAAATGTTAGCTCTATCCTTTTTTGACTGATGACCAGCGATAAGGATGGTAATACTTTTAACTGACGGATACTTTTAACTGAGGATTGAAAAATCAGCCCTTAGACAGATTTTTTTATGTTATTGTCCTTTCGATATTTTTAATAGTTTTGTATAAGGCCTGTATGAACTCGTAAAATCAACAAAAGAGTTAATGTCATATACAATTATACATACTTGTGATAACAATTAAAATACATATTAATAAAAACTATAATGCTTACTACAGGTATTCATTACGACTCTACAACCATGTTAAAAAATAATATATGTATTTCGTAAAACCTATTTAGTTTACAACTACTAAAATGATCTTCATTGCTAATTTGCTGTCAAGAATAATCCAAAAACGTACTACTGCAAAACGATTTGCTTTGAAGATGCCTGTCATATAAATTTCAACATTGCTTGTCAATCGACAAGGCTTGTCTTGTCACAATGTATTATTTTTGTTAATAAACATAAATAAACACGAAGAAATCCGACTATCGTCAAAATAATGTCGATACAAATGAAACAGTTTTACTCTTACTTGACTTATTTCAATCGTTCACCTGGATCATTTTAAGTCATAGTCATCATAAGAATATAAATGCAATTTTGTGCCAGAAAACGTTGCATTGGTTGTTTACATAACAATACATGTCACACATTCTACTGTGTTACAAAAAGTATTCTTTCAATATTTTAATAAATAACAATTATTTTAATGATTATTAGTTACAAGGGTAATTAATTATCTTATTATTATTGGATACCTTTTGCAACAAATTGAGAAATATGTATGACACAAACATGATCCTAATGAGTCCATACTCATAAATAAATTCTATTACTTTTCAGCAGACTAATATCAGTCTAATATCAGCAGACTCTTTCTACCAGGCGGACTGGGTCGTAATTCGATTTCATGCCATAAACAAATATTTCACATTAAACCCTTATTCCCTTAAACCATTAGGTACTTTCGCAATTTCTCTAACACAAGGTCTGTCACAAAAATATTGTAATATCGGAATTTGGCAAAACGGGCGTTTATGCAGCGTCGGCGTTGCGGTGACGGAGACTAATGACAATGCACTAATAGTACGAGGGGGATAAGACGCGTTTTGTCTCCCATCGATTTGTCTTTTAAGGTGTTTGGAGACGGTCTACAAATGGACATGTTATGTTATACCAGAATCGACGTTGTTCATTTGTGTGAATGTGATCTGTTTTGGGAAATAAAGGGTAGAAAAAAGAAGACAAGGTAGAAGATTTCCTATGAAAAAAAAAAAAATTGATTGTATTTCAACAATTTCAATATATTACTCATTGGTATATATTAATAAAGAATGTTATATAAATAACATATAATACAGAGTCTGTTCAAAAATAAATGTATTTCATAATTTGAGTTTCATAAGTAGTAGTGGCCTACTCTAATAGAAAATACTTGTTTAAAATACAACAAATGATTATATGGATAAAACAAATAAAACGAATGCTTACATGGATAAGTTATAACTACACACAAGAGGAGCTTCTTTTATCTTTTTCACCTATACCTGCTTCTAATTCATGGTTTTCGATTAACTAATAAGTTAACAACAGTTGATTTGTTGTTCATTTTATTTATATTAGCTTGTACTTACTACTTGTCATGCATTAATTTTGCAATATCATAACATTAACCAAATATTTTCGAACACAAATTCTACCTATAAATAATAATTCCTCTAACAACTCTATAATTTATAACTCAACAAGTTACAAGTGCAATGCTATATTTTAATATGTAAGTAATCGTAGTTTTGTATTCAAAACAGATCTGTGGTTATATAGGAATAATTATATTAAAAATGAACATGAAATATGTATTCATTATAATTATGAACATTTGTCAAAACTTGGTCATGAAATTTTTATTGAAATTACTATCGCAAAATAAATGTTAAACCATCCAATAGCGTGTCCAACATCGCAATAAACAGCGATTTTATCTAAATCTGTGACCGCTGCTCGCACATAGTTTACAAATTGGCGCTATAAAGCATTATCACGACAAAGATTAAATATTTTCCAGTTCCAAAGGTCACATCTCCATCAAAAGTTTTACCACTTACGCCCTTTTGACTTATTACCGAACATAAAATTGATAAATTCAAAAAGTCGCATCTACCTTTGGGTTCCAACTACACTAGTACATTTACGCCCTTATTCCTTTGAATCACTGTTATCCTCGTCCAATGACACGTATATTCACTACTTTTCGCTGCACATACGATCTTTTCAGTTGTCACTAGCATTAATGTAACGACACACATCATAACAAATGACATTCGTGTCCGCGTCAGTCAGTAAGGGCATTAGCATAAATAAAACGCTTGTACACGTTTATGTAGTTATTCGTTACAGTTTAAATTAAATATCACGGTCTTTAAGTTTCGTTTCTGATTTTTATTGAACGGAAGTTAGTGGCCAAGGATATTCATAAAATTATGTTTATAAAAACAATGAGGAATCATTAGTCATGGTAATAAAGTGGATGTGTAAATGATTTTTCCTAACTAGTGCGCAAAAGCGAACTTTGCGCACGCTTCGCGCGCGGCAATTTCTCTTTTTGACGCACTTGTTATGAAAAAAATCGTCCCTTACACATGCAAAAACTTTTTTTTAACTCAGGTGATTGTCGCCCTCGTTTCACTTGGGCTCCAACATTCACCCTCGCCGAAAAAAAGTTTTCCCGCACTAGTTAGGAAATGTACTATTTTTTATTTTGTTTTTATTCAAAATAATGATTTATTTCTAAAATTTTCCCCTAAATACAATTCGCTCACATAAACGATCTTTTGGTAAGTTGTTTGAAAATCGATCACTACCGATACCGACGCCCACCGCGTTTTCGTAGCAATAGTGCAAGGGGGCCTACGGCGTAGCGCTACGGGCGACGTCGCATGATTAGGCACTATATCCAAAGTAGGAGTAGTCTTTTTTATTGTAAGTGCATGGGTGGGTCATTCTGAAATTCGTTCATGAAAAAACAACTCTGTTACTTCAATTTACGTGTATATTTTTGTGTCTGTATTATGTTACAAAAAATAATCAAGGTGTTTTCTGAGTCACGAATAATCCTGCACACACCGTATAATATAAGTCGTACTGAGAAACTTTTATTATGAGATCAGCCCCGAAATAGCGAAAAAAAGACAATTACTTTATACATATTGGTGATCTCGACATTTTGTGTGGGAAAGTGATTTTTTTTCGGGATTTCCGTGTCCTATACTAAAAGTTGCCCAGTATGACTATTTTAATGAGAAAAACGTGTTATGGTGTACGTAAAATCTTGTTCATCTAAATACTAGATTTTCTGAGGATTACAGATAGATTTGCAGGCGTCCGTAGGCTCCGGTAAATACTTACCATCGAGCAGACCGTTGTCTTGTTTGCCACCGTACTGCTTCAATATTACGATCATTTCAAATAATTTCAATGCGTCCTGGTACTCCTGGTGCCAACGTCACATTTTATGTTCCACTTCCCCTAGTGGCCAAGATTAATACGTCACAGTAACTGGTGCAACAATTTGTCTCTATAAACGTGGAACAATAAAAATGAAATATCAATTGCAAAAACATTGCACATAGTTTAGGGTTTAATGATAGCACAAATTTTGATCGTTTCCATTGTCTTACGATAGTTAGTCATACAAACTATATAGGTAGGAGATTTTTCAAAAAAGGAGTCTATTAAGTTTTTAAAGGGACGGTCACACGCATATCTCCTGGATTTGTAAGCGTTGTTGACTACGGTAATGATTGAACCATTTTGAATGATATTGAACCATTTTGAATGATATTGAACCATTGGAAATATTACCGGCGCTACAATACGCTCTCATGCCAACGTCACATTTTAAGATCCACTTCCCCTATTGGCCAAGATTAATACGTCTCACAGAAACTAGTGCAACAATTTGTCTCTATAAACGTGGAACAATAAAAATTAAGGGTCAATTGCAAAAACATTGCACATAATTTTACGGTTTAATGATAGCAAATATCATGATAGTTTCCATTGTTTTACGAAAATTAGTCTTACAAACTATATAAGTATATAGGTAGGGAGATTCTTCAAAAAAGGAGTCTTAAAGTTTTTAAAGGGACGGCAACAGGCATATCTCCTGGATTTGTAAGCGTTGTTGACTACGGTAATGATTGAACCATTTTGAATGATATTGAACCATTGGAAATATTACCGGCGCTACAATACGCTCTCATGCCAACGTCACATTTTAAGTTCCACTTCCCCTAGTGGCCAAGATTAACACATCTCACAGTAAACGATGCAACAATTTGTCTCTATAAATGTGGAACAATAAAAATTAAGGGTCAATTGCAAAAACATTGCACATAGTTTTACGGTTCAATGATAGCAAATATCATGATAGTTTCCATTGTTTCACGAAAATGAGTCATACAAACTATATAAGTATATAGGTAGGGAGATTCTTCAAAAAAGGAGTCTTATAAGTTTTTAAAGGGCCGGCAACGCATATCTCCTGGATTTGCTCAAGCGTTGTTGACTACGGTAATGATTGAGCCATTTTGAATGATATTGAACCATTGGTAATATTACCGGCGCTACAATGCGCTCTCACGCCAACGTCACATTTTAAGTTTCACTTCCCCTAGTGGCCAAGATTAATACGTCTCACAGTAACTGGTGCAACAATTTGTCTCTATAAACGTTGAGTCAGCGGTTGCGCGACGCGCGATTAGCCCCGAATTTATTGTTTAATTTCAAAGCCGAGTTATTAATAACGCGAGATGATTAACGTAAGACGCGGTGATTTATCGCCAGCGTGTTAATATGCGGTGTTGAGGTTTGGGGATGGGATTGTGGATGTTGGCTGGTGCTGATAGTTTTGTTGGTATGTAAAACATGTTTTCATTACCCGTGCTGTCTAAGCGCGCCATTGCTTGTATGCGTAGCGGGAGTAATAGAAAAGTGAAATTCCCTAGGAAGTAATACAAATGTCAGTACGTCATTTAATAATATTTTGTCTTAAAGCTTATTTTTTTGTCGGCAAGTGTGATGAAAAACATTGTATGCATCACGGTCGGTAAGCGGAATACTAACTCGAGTCATTAAAAGACTCTCGTTAGTAATTCCGTACTTACCTCCCTTGATGCACAATGTACTATTCTTAGTTGTCTATCTAATTGATAAACAACTTTTTAGATTCGGCGGCATTGGGTTTCATCATTTCGACGGTTACACAGTTGTTCATAGATAAGACAAATAGTAAGGCTCCACAATTTTTTGTCATTAGGATCCGTTAAGATACACCCGTGCTTAAAATATAAATTTTCATTATTCATTAATTGTTTTGTTGTAATTTTATTTACAAATCTGTACAATTACATAAATTAAATCTAAATCACCCTACATCTAAGATTGGTCATTGATGTAGCATTGTAGGTATCGCATATCCGCATTTATTTGAAACCATTAATCATTATGGCGTTGTTGTTTCTATTGGCAGGATGACAATAAAGACAAGCAAAGACAATAAGCATTTAAAAGCATTATGATATGTACATATGAAAATTAAGAATGTACTTTTATGCGGGAAAAAAGGAGATGTCGCTTACATCTATGCATTTGAAAACTGGTTGGTAAGCGTATAATATTAGATTTACATATTTTATCGAGCTAAGCATTTTTAAATTGTGTTATTTGAATATTTGAAAGTTATCAATGATGTACAAATTCATATTAAAAACTTGGTGAAACCCCTAAATACTTACACTGTAAGCATCACGACGTCTTGCATACGTAGTCGCAAGGGATAGTTTAAGTTTTATCAACAACATTTACGTAGTAAGTTGGTTAATTACGGGCGGTTGTGTCCGGAAACCGGACAACGTGATACACAGCCACCCTCGTCTCAGACAAGCTTGTGCATGTCTCCAACCTCACCGAGACAAACGACTTAACTCCACCACCAATCATACCACACTCGCCTTAAACTCAATCACCACAGAGGACATAATCCTAAACCTAAAAATATCACGTACGTCGTTAAAGCGGAGCGCACACCAGTGACGCTCCCTAATCTACGTTACACGAATACGTACTCAAACTTTAAGCACATATTGTTCAAAATGTATTGTGCTTATACGACAATGGCTGCGATATGGGGTTTATGCGTGTAAGATGATGCTTGTTTGGCAAACTCTTGCTGATATGATAAATCAGTTTACAGCCACCAAACAACTCACTTGAGATCGAGGGGAACCGTCTACCGTCTAACCGTCAAATGAACAATCGCATTTTGAATACTTGATAATTCTATTAGTGTTTAGGGTTGATACATGTATGTGGTAAACCATTGAAGGATATTTGAATAATTGTACAATTAGCGTGAGTAAATTAAGATTTTTGACGACAATACATACTCTTTGTAGAGATTCTAGTATGAAGCTGCCAGGAAAGGAAAATAAATTTGGAATGATCAAGGCAATTTTATAATTTATAGATCTACAGGCTTGCTCGTGGTTCAACGATCAAAGATGCCTACGCGATTACATACAGAAAATAAGCATGACTATTAATAAATATCATTCCGATTGCAAGACCGATTCATGACCGGCGCACCGTCGAGATCACACCTTCCATTGAAAACGGCCGATCTAAAAACGATGAGCTGTCTCTATCCGACGACCGCCCACGCCGCTAGCGCCATCTCACTCTAATAGGATTACCATAGACCGTGGCAGGTAAGTGTCGTTAATTGCCGTAAAAATCTACGCCGACAATGGGAGGACAAAAGACGGCGCCCAGTGCGCGGCCGCCCTTAGCGAAAGTGATTTATTGATTTCCTCATGACGGCTTAGGCGGATTACGTTTTTGTTTGTTTGTTTGTTCGTCGGCTGCCGTTTGACTGGACTAACAAAAGATGAAGCAGGTTTAGCTACCTGTTCTTGATATCTCATAGTGAATGTGACCTAGTCATTTCCTACTCGCCTAGTCATTATGTCAGTCTGGTGAAACGTGAACCAGAAAGAAGGTTCATTACCTAGTATTTTTTAAGTAATACTTATAATAAATAGGGTTGCCTACTGAATTATGCATGAACCTAGAACATGGGTGAATTGAATTGAATTGAACAAACAGAGATGATTTGAAACATTTTCTTCATCTGTAAGGCAAACGTGCAAGTGCTCGCCGCTATGATACATGACATTTTCAATTATAATATACGTCGTTAAAATAGAAGTAGGTAAGTAATACTTAAAAGAAAATACAGCAAAAATATTTGATAAAACATGTTGTTCCACAAAATATGACAGACGAGTGTCATCTATTGGACACTGGTGTATCGAGTATGCGTAGGTTTACGTTTTGAGGCAAGAATATTGAGTGATCTACCACGGTAGCAGTTAAACATTTTCCAACTTACCTTTCATGGAAAAAAATATAGAGTAACCTAGCTTGTTCATTAATTCCAGCCCGCCCTAAATGAAAGATTTTGTTATCAAAACACCATAATTTCAAAACTCAAAAAGCACGCGTACTCAAAATTAAGATAACCCACATAATTCCTCTAATCACGTGCGAATCTGTCCAAGAGTGACCTAATGCACCGCGATCTGTCGCGCGTATATTACCCGGGACCGGGAGCTGGTGATAAAAGACACCTCATTCCCATGTGCACCACGAGAGTGGAACCATTTGCTGAACCAGAGTAACGCCGAAGAACTCCTACCAATCTAAACAGTCCAGTAGCATTGGTTCACCAGAGACGTGGACTCGCTAGAGCTTTGCAAGCAATAAGAATGACACATGAGGGCACAAAAGGGCAGTCCACCACATTGATTTATCGCCCTGAATGATGTAGAGGTGAAAGTGTTACCGCGTAAATCAAAACCGATGTATTGACAGCCCATGAATGCTGTTATTATACCGCGAAATAATTGTTTATCAGCTATTAGCTACTGGAAAGATTTAGAGCTATTTGGAAGATTTATGGGCGATTGTATCACGTTTGATTGGTTGGTGGTCGTTTTTTATATTTTGTTTTTGTTGTAGGTAACTTTATAGGTAGGTACAGCGTTAGGCCGAAGTAAATAAAATAATGGTACCCAAATGGCATTGGATTCTACTTAGGTAATACTTAATCAAGTAAGTTATGAGAATATATTGTGATATATTTATGATATGACTGTATTTAGTTATTTTTGTACTGGATAACATTTCCTTAAAATCGTTCCTTTTTTATTGCCTTTCAATGAATTTTGTAAATGGACCTTGTGGTATTTTCGAAAAGGAATCGTTGAACCCATCCGTAATTTCGGAGAGGTGATTAACCGTGTTGCGTAACCAGTAATTGTTGTTCCCGTTTTAATTCACCTTAATAGGAACCCGGGGACCTTCGAGTTCTTAACCTCGAATTTACGGTCATTTTTCACATAAATCAAAGGGAGCCGGCCGGGAGATTTATTATGAGAGGCCACAATAACCGACAAGGAACTACCTGCGTGGTTGCGTAACCACGGTTCTGCAACCATTGCGAATTTGGTAGATTTATGACTTTTGCAAATGAAAGCGCAAGTGTAAATACTTTGGATTGAAGTGGCGAGAAATAAGCTGCCTGGCGCCTGCAGCTTAAAAAAAAGTATTCGGTTTTAGTTTCGTAGGTTGTTTTATGTATTATTTACAAACAGCTATCATAATCATGTTGGTAATTTAACAGTGAACTGGTTCACAAAAGACAGTATCTATTGGTTAATATTATAGTATATAGAAGTTAATATACTAGCATAACTAGTAGCTTAAATTGTAAGACAGGTAGACATTTTTATTTCTAACAACCATTAAAATACCTATCTTAAAAAAAGACTTGTCTTCTAAACATGCCTATCAAGTTAAAACATATTGATAGCGCTCTATTACCAATTGAGCATTTAAATAAATAACGCCATGTGCCAATGCAAAGACACCGAATGACAGAGTTCCCATGTCATCATCATTACGTATAAATGGGCTCGTATTACAGTAAATATTTCAGTTGTTTAGTTACAGACGGGACCTAATTGGGGACGCACGCGATCTTGGTGACGTGTTTATGTATCTACTATTTATTTTTAGTATTTTATAAGCTTGTAAATTGAAACAAAATAATATATTGGCAAACCCTACTTGGAAGGATATCTCTATTTTATCAATATTTTTATTTTTCAGTAAACATACTTCGCAGAAATAATGGAAAATAAATAAGCTTAAGTATTAGTAGGTATTTACCTACAGAAGCTTGAAATTAGGTATAATGTTAAAATACTTTAAACTTGGCCATAGATTGTGCAGGACCGGTGCGATTACCATGATCATGATATTTGTAAAAGAGGTACCAACAAAATTAAAAATGGTTGATGCTACATTCCAGGCAGTCAATGAAGTGGAGCTTTCTTCGCATCGTTTTAGATATGTTATTAGAGTACTATTATACACCAATTATCTACGTGTAAATGGCTCAATTTACACACACTACAACCTGTTAAAAATAGATTGCCAAACAACGCTAGAGTTGTGGTAAAACATAATTATGTTGACGCTAAGAGAAACATTACATTACGTACATGTAAAAAATGTAAATGATAGGTAATATGTGGAAAACATCATAATTAACTCCATTTCCGAATGCCTCTTGGTATGCTTTCACATATTAACCG
Source organism: Thaumatotibia leucotreta (assembly GCA_025490895.1). NCBI lineage: Eukaryota > Metazoa > Arthropoda > Insecta > Lepidoptera > Tortricidae > Thaumatotibia > Thaumatotibia leucotreta. The sequence goes on along the minus strand of JALPQI010012795.1, from coordinate 9,779 downwards.
ACAGCTGTATCAACGTGTATCATTTGATAGAACATCTTGCGTCAGACATCAAACAAGCCGAACAAATTGAGACAGTACACGGAATTGTATTAAAGAATCGGAATGATCGATCGTGGCAGGGCGTTTTAATTCCGTCGAGATGGCCGGAGGCGTGGTTCTCGACGATTTGTTTCAGCTCCAGTCGAATAGGTGAGGGAAAAAATGCCGAGCGCGATGGGAAACTTTAACAGGAAACTCTGGCTTCGTCCTTCGTAGATATGGATATGAGGTTGGTGAACTTGTATCTGAAACATACTTCTATGGTACTTAGACCTTTCTGTGATCTGTGAGCCCTGTGAGATCTTAGCGCTGTAGCAAAAAAGGTGATCGAAAGGGTTTTGTTGTATTGAAATAAATTGAAATTCATGTAAGAATATGAAAAATAAATGCTCTGATCAATAGACGCAACATATTTTTTATTGAAGCTTATTTGAGACCTAATTTTTGCCTTAATTTACTTCGACCTTAAATAAACAATTTAGATATATGCCTATGTATATCGTCACATTTATTTAGTCATGAAATCCAACTTCTTAAGGCCTACAAAATCCTACATAGATATATTAGGCCCCTATTCTTGTATTGAAATCCGTGGCTTTTAAAATATCAAAGAGAACGTAGACGCAAAAGTGCCACCGGATATCCAGCGCGGAAACGGGTGGAATAGACGAGGAGCTGTCACTTAACGGAATCAGTCAAAACTTGGTAAATCCAATATCTAAGTTTAGAGCGGGGGCACAAAGCGCCGAGCTGCATAGAGGATGTGGCCACAGCTGCGGCGGATAATTTATGCAAGCTGTACCTTTACCGATAATACGACGTCTCTGTACCATGGCTAACTTTATTGGTAACAGACCGGTGTATTTTTAGGAAATTGGATATTCGAAAATAAATATTAATATTCAGCCTCGAAACCCAGCTGGGTAATGCTTAGTCCGAATCATTTACGGATTTAGTGAACTTAGTGCATTTATTTAATCTTTACATTTTATGTCAATTATGGTTGATTACTTTAGGAAATAAAAAAAATGTTTTTTTCTATCTCTTAAACATCTTTTTTTTGTAATTATTTATTATAGTGTCGTAGATAAAAGTTAGCAGGGAGGGTTTGTGAGCGCTATCTTTGACGATGGTCATAAGATAACACTGTTATGATTATCGTTTTTATTTAAAAATACTAAATACTACCATGTCACTTAACAAAAGTGAATCTACACCTACGCCACACAATTCAATTAAGTACCTATGTATATTACTATATAATCTATATACATACATACATATCTATCTATGTATGTGTAGAAATCAAATCTGCATATACTACAGCGACTAATTATTAGAGTTCACGCGTTGATCATTTAGGATCATGAATGCGCAACAAGAGAATAGATCCCAGAAATTGATTGCTAGCACCGCGCCCGCTCCCGCCCGTGGCGTGGCCCGCCTGCGTGCATCGCTCGATAGCGGCGACAGTGACTGATTACCCCCAGTTCACGGCCCCACTATCTCAGTATAAAGTATAAAGTTTGCTTATAAACATTTAAGGTGAGGGAATTCTTCAAATGCATATTGATTTTAAGTCTACTAATCGAGTAATGCCAAAAAATTGTTACAGTTTATTTTTCCTGTTATAATTTATAGATACGTTGGTTAGCAAGATTGTTTCAGTTGATGAATAATGAACGACTGTGACAATTTTAAAGTGTCATTTCGAGATGTTTTTACTTGTTTGTAATGAATGTCCCTTGCGGCTAGCTTTACTTAGGTTATATTTTGGTGTTGTTCCTAATACCACTACCATATGGACAGCACTGTTGCACAAGCACATTATTGTACTTATAACGTGATCACAATGGTCACATATGATTATGGAATCCCAAGTAGGTAATAATGTAGACGTACATTTATTTTTTATTTTTATTTTATTTTTTTATTTTTAGTAGTTAGTTTTCAATATAAAGTGTCAAAAATGTGATCAATCAATCAACTACATTTTATTCTATCATCATAGGTACAAAATAAAAGTGATAGCCTTACAAATTGACATAACTATGATGTGCTTTTCAGCCACTTTTCAGGATATTATAAAACGTAATATAATGATGATTTAAGCACATTTATTCATCTAGAATTACGAGTATAGGTACTGCTCTTTTCCAATTGACCAACGTCTAAAAATAAATGGGAGTGTGATAACCTTCAGCACATTGTAATCCCGCGGCCGACGTGTTAACACCGCGTAGGCCCCCCGCTGAGGCCGGCGGGAGGCCGCTGCTCCTGCTTCGCGCTAATCACAACATATTACTAGCCTTCTCTAAAAGGACTCTAGAGCTATTAAGTCTATTAAAACATATGCCTTTCTGTATACGATTAGTGTAGCCTATCCTACGCTAACAACTGAAAAGGTAAAGTGTGTAAAGTTTTTGAACGCGTGATACGTACCTAATAGGGATTTAATTTAAAATCATTTTATAATTCGAGTATCTAGGAGTCTAATAAATGGCGAACACGAATGGCGATATTGGAATAATCGAGATGTCATGCTTATATGAAATTTGAGATCTTAAATATAGTGTTTTCGTTAAATGTTACTAGAATATATACTTTGGCAAAGAAGTCTGTGACCAACTGGATTCTGAATTGACCAACTAACATAAATATGTAGTTAATTGCCAATATGTTTAAGTTTGTAAGTATTCAGATATTCTAAGTGTTCGTGTAGACGAAGCATAAAACACGGCAAAACATGATCATAAATAATGTAAATAACATCGATTTGCCACACCTTGGAGGAAGTCTAAAAGTCAATTTTCTCAGATTTGACGTACTGACATGACCCCAATATGAAATGTTCCCGCGATTGACACAGGAGCTGCAATTTGCCGCATGTAGAGCATGATGTATCGGCCTCAGGTGAGGGCCGTTCCCAGCGCCCGTGATGATGGATCATCCCGACCGCTTTGTTCTCCGCCGTTTGTCCCGCCGACAAATTTGGGGTCATTCCGTCTTTGCTTTTCAGCTATTGTTACTCTAATTGTGCCAAAATACCCCATAAAAAACGATAGCAACTGTTCTTTGTCAAAATATGCTTGTAGTGCTACATCCGTGTCACTTCATAACGGTACGCTACGGTCTAGTCTGAATTGATGGAGCCCATAGGCCATAAGTATGTAAGGCGACTTATCAAAAGAGACTAGTTAGCCTGAGGAAATTTAAATGATACATGTCTTTCTGTTTTTTAAGACATCATTAGTGAGGCGACATAAATCCTACATAGCAAGATAGCATGTTATATGAGTTGTCAGCATGTAAATTATGATCTAAAAAGTTCTCACTTATAATTTGTGGTTATAGTGCATGTCGAGTTCCGTTCCGTTAGAGGAGCCGCGGCGGGTCGCTGGCTCGGATAATGCCGGCCGGCGCTCCGCCCGCGACACCACTCCCACCGACAACAGTTACCCACACAAAACGTCGTGAGCCTCACAATTCAATATATTTCAGAGTAATTTGATGTTCATTAAAGAAACTCTGGGACCGTGAACCAGAACACAATGGTTGAATGGCCATTTGTTGCTGCCGTTGAAAGGCACAATAATAATTCCGAAGTAGTTATTCACGCGGCAGTTAGGCGCTTACGAAACGAAACGTCGTTTCGTGATGGAGGAGCCATTTCGTTGTTAAGCGACCGGCGCGCCGCGATGGTGCGGAGCGATACAATATTCTCTAAACACGCTAAAATAAATACGATGCAATCACTAACCTTGTTGGCTGTTTTTCCTAGTGGTTTTTTTCTCCTTCATCCAAGGGTATTCGGGGACGTTGAGGCCGCCGCCCGGGGAGGGCAGGTCGGGCGCGTAGCCGGGCGGCGTGTGCTGCGGGCTGAGCTCGCCGCCGAGCTGCGGCAGCGCGGTCATGAACTCGGCCATGGACGGCTGGCTGTTGATGAAGCCGGTCTCGGTGCAGGTCTCCAGCATGGGGTGCGGCGCGCCGGCGGCGGTGACGGCGGCCAGCCAGAAGCCGTTGCCGCCGTGCTCCATGCGGTCGGGCGCAGGCCCCATCGGCGGCGTACTCCTGCTCTTCACCGCGAACTCCTCCTCCATCTCATCGCGTACCCCCATGCCTCTGACTGGCTGCTTCCCTCTGATGGCGGGGAACTCTTCGCATTTTATCTTGCGCACGAGCGGGTTACTGTCCAGCGGCAGCGCGGTGTTGCATATCTCTTGCATCGCTGCCGGTGCCGGTGACGCGTGACAACAAATGCGCGATCATTCACGTGACGACTCAGTCTTCCGTTTCGCCTCATGCGTTAACATTTTCGTTTACGCATTTGAACTGGTATCACTGCCTCGTGAAGCTATTGTACTTAGTTTCGACAGCAGCGTCATTATATCTGTAAAAGACAATGTTAGTTAGATAAGAGTTCTTCAAAGTTTATGGCGACGCGGCAATCGGAAGCGTCATTGTTTTAATATTTTACATCATGTTTTTTAGCCTCAAGTCTATTGTCAGTTAAATTATTTTGTCCAACGGAGACAAAAGAAAGGAGATAATTAATTAAGATAGTCATCAGGACTTCTTGAGATTACTTTTTCAGAGCGAGCATGGAATAAGAATGCTGTTAAGTACGGCACAAGGCTTTGTCTAATAGTCCTAAATTGTGAAATTAAACGTGGCCAGGAGGTTATTCGCGGTTATGCTGCAATTATGCGAGCTCGTCATTACGTGGTCTGTGTCGAATAATTTGTGCGTTTGACGTCGTGATGAACTCGCCAGTAATGAGTGCCCGAAATTGTTTATTGTTGCAATAAACATTACGGAGCGTATGGCAACGAGATGACAATAAAGTTATTAAAATTGTTATGAACTGGTAACCGCATGATGAGTCAATGTGTGAGTTTATCTAAATCGTGTTACGTGGTGGACGTTTGGCACATGTGTGACCTCCGTGTGAATGTTACAGGCTTCACGGTCGTCAATGGCTTTTATACATGAAATAAAATGACCTTTGTATTTCAACTTAGTGTTCGGTATGGATTCAACTGTAAGTAGCTTTGCACACGAAACATTCAACATTAGAAAAAGAAGAAGAGTTCAAGACAAAGTCACGTTAATCAGGTGCCTACGCAATAAATATAAGTACCTAACTACCTACAAACGTTTCTGACTAAAGGTAAGTATTTTACTTATATTTATACAAAATATAAATGAATTAACTATTATGTATACCCATAATATAGGTATACATAATATTATATTATTATTGAATATTATTCAAACAGAACTACGTTGATACGTACTTGTGTTCGAAAGTGTTCTTTTTTATATGGGCATGATTTTGATGAATTTATTATTCGTTTCAGTTTTAACGAGTTCAGTCTTGCTACACATAAAATTAAGAATACGACTGTTTTATAAGCTGCCAGATTTTACACTACACGTCTCTAAAATGGCGCTATAAACAAATTCATAAGTAGGCTCTGCTCCCGTTTTTATGCGTTTTTAAGGGCCCCCCGAGGGAATTCAGGAAAAGTGAAACGCGGCGTAAAACCTGCACCCCGTCGCGAGACAAGAGGGATCTCCAAATTTAAGACTGCCGTGCTATGCAAATAGAAATGTTTGAGGCAAGGCAAGGATTCTTTTGTGGGGAATATTTTTTACCCTAGCATAGTTGGGAGTGAACACAGTTTTCCGGTTAAATGTAACATCAACTATTACAGCAGTTTCCTTTATTATAATGAACCGCACATAAAGCATGCAACATCTCATAACACAAAGGAAATTACATTTCATTGCTCGTTCTCATGCGGAGCGCAGACGGAAAATTTTAATTCAAAACACAGAGCAACCCATACGCATTAAAATAGGTTTAACCGCCAGCCGTTCCATTTTCAAAAATAAAAAGGTGCGTTCCCGCCATTTCTCCCGGGCGCGCCGCAAATTCCAGTGGAAAAAATCGTATTTCGAACGCGGTTTGAATTTTAATTGACATTCGGTCTGGGAGCCGTTGCGGGGAGTCGCGGATGTTTTCGAGTTTACATCTAGGCGGTAGGGTGTCCACCAGTTGCGGACCATAAAGACGACGCCACACGTCCGCGCCCTAACGGGGTGCCTACGTGATAAAGGAGCATTGGGATGTATTTTTTGCAAGTAAAAAATAAATTGTAGAGTCGCATGTGAACTTCTTAGGGCGCTACTCGGTAGGTTCCTTACCCAGGACTTATATGCCTAATAAGTATAGCAATCTATTTCATTATTTGCTGTATTTATTAGATATGTATATCTAGCAATATGATACATTAAATATCGACATTCATTACCTTTTCACTCTCAAGAGTAAGCTACATAGTGCACGCAAACATTTAAAATATTAACCTCTTGCCGCCCAGTGACCTATTAAAAAGTCTTCTCAAACAAAATAAATTCTATTCTATTTTTTACACTATTATGTAATTCAAAATTCACTGGCAAATTTTATTGTCTGGGCAGCAGAAGGTTAAGTCATCAACAAGGGTGTAGCAAGGCACTAATCACGCTTCTTTCAGATGAGCAATAACCCGTCATTAACCACGTGTATTAAAACTGAAAGATCCCTGCTTCGAAACATAAAGCTATTAGCTTTCTTAAATTCCTGCGCTAAATAAAAACATTCTTTTACCACCAGAAAGTCAACATGATTATTAAGTCTCCGCTAACCCGCAGTTAGCTATATCTATATGAAAAAAATAATAAAAAAAATAGATACAAACAAAAACACCAAAAATGTATATGGTCAGAATGTGTATGTAAGGCAACCACAAATCACCATCGCAACAAACTCGTATCGAACTGGTTCATTCGGTAAGAAATCCTGCTTTGTTCACAATAAGTACAAGAAGTAAATAACCCTGCCTGCGTGCCGGGTCTAACTAGTGGTTAGGGTCCAATTTGCCCGCCGTAACGATTTCCTCTTCGGGGAATCGAATGGCGTGCGTCCGGAGGCCGCCCACTGTTCTATATAAGGCTTATGCTATGTACTGAGAGCAGGTTTGCTGACCGTGGCTGTAAAAGTTGTATAAAGGATTATAAACAGCTTCATCAGTTACTTTTACATCAGGCATTTCCATCTTTAGTAGGACCTATCAGATTGATTTCCATCGAGTTCAAAAAAAGGAGGATGAGAACCTCCTCCTTTTTTTGAACTCGACTGTATGTTTTTTTTTTATGTTTGTTACCTCAGAACTTCCGTCTGGGTGTAACGATTTTAATGATTCTTTTTTTATTGGATTGGTGCATCCATGAGAATACTGTAGGTATAAGTCATAAATCTGCATTAACTAACCTAACTCGAGTCATTAAAAGCCCTCCGCCTACGGCGTCGAGCTTCTAACACTCTCGTTAGTAATTCCGTACTTACCTCCCTTGATGCACAATGTACTAAAACATAATAATATGAATGTAGTATTTACTACGAGCACAATTACTCATTTCTTAACCTTATCTAACTATCGGGAATTCCAAATCATTGTGAATTAATTCAATGACCTCTAACCGACTTTAAATGCTAATATCGGCTCCAATTATTTTAGTATAATATTCACAAATATTCATCAGCCTTGACCATAATTATTTCCTATTGTAACAATATTTATGTTTATAAAATAAACAGTAATGTCTGATTTATGTCCGTTTTAACTCTGAGATCTGATAATTCCAAATGAGATACACTTTACATATGAGCGCTTACACTAATAACGTCATTATTTTCATCATAACGTAGGTAATTTATGCATTTATTTATCTACCGACTTTCTTTGTGTTGTTTGGCTTATTTGTATACTTCATACTAATAGAAACTAGTAAAATAAAGCAAAGACAATTATCCAACTTACACATTTTAATTTCCATGTTAAGAATTTTACAATGCGTACCTATTTATTACAGTGCTTCTATGCACAATGACAAACAACATTCTAAGAATATTCAGTTTTTGAAACAATTGTTATAGACACTAAATACTATACGAATTAATAATATTTGATTGAATACGCTATGAAACGAACTTCTAAGAACTACATATCTGAACAATAAAAAATATACAAAACCTGATTATAGAATTTAATAGCTCTGAAAAATGATCATTCCATGAAATGAAAATACGAGAAACATTTTCTATGAACCCATATTCTGCGAAAATGTTGTCTATGAAACAACGTACAACCGCTTCTATGATATTGTTAAGTGACTTAAGTGTTACATAATATTAGTTGCCTACATCTAAATTGAAACGAATTGATCGATCTGAAACTTTTGGTACATTTCTCGGTAAAATATGAAATACTCCTAAAATATCCTGACGTTTGGCATGACGTTACACCCGTCTGCCTGCGACTATGGGCCAGTATGCCTACCATGACCTACTTATGATGAGCTAATTCCCGCCATGTTTCTTACTGGTTCTTCTTGGGTCAGCGGTGTAAGGTGAAACCGGAAGTAGTTTCAATACCTAGACGATTCAAAAGAGTTTGTTGCTATTCCAATTTGAATAAAGAATTATTTGACTTTGACTTACTGAATAATTTTTAACGTAACTTTACTCGTAAGTCTCGGTTTGCTGATAAAATATGAGAGATAATCGTGGAAGTTTAAAAATAAATAAATAATAAATATACACAAACTTATTACACAAATCAATCTATAGTCCGTGGGCTAGTCGGTCTGAAATTAGAAAACGGTATAATTTGGGGGTACCAAGTGTCCTTTTTACAGTAGTTAGACATATTCATAAGGATGTTAAAAAAGTATGATAGACATCTCAAAGTGGTAGCTAATAGGCATACGGGCTATTTCAAGATTTCCGTTGTATGACAGGTATGGTTAAAATTAGGAGGTACAAATTTTCCTTTTCACGGCTGTTAGGTAAGCTTATAAAAACGTCAAAAATGCAAGATTGCCATTTATAAGTGCTACCTAACAAAAATGGGGGCCAATCAAAGATGGTGGATCTCAAGTTTTACAAAATCAAGTATATCTCGAGAACTATTAAATATATCTAATTACTCTTTCGAACAAAATTAAAGGCATATCTGTAAGCTTCATATTTTGCATATACATCATATTGCTAAAACCAACCAATAATTAATTATGACCAAATTTATGAAAATTTCGTGATTTTGTTTTTTTTTGTGTCGTGTTTTTACAAAGTAGTCATGACGCTAGAAAAATTAAATATTTTTTTAAAGATAGTGTATTTAATAAGCTTTAATTTGATGTATTTAACTTGTTGGTGGTATTTAAAAAAAGACCCATAAAAAAAATATATAAATGAGTTGTAGTCATAATCCACCGTATACTTAGTGATTTAAGAGGCGATGGAAGTGCCACTCGTAAATAATAGTGCTTATTTCAAATAACCAAGATTGAAAAACATAAAAAAAACTGAACTGTGAGTCGGACTTGCGCACGAATTTTTATATTTTTCAATCTTGGTTATTTGAAATAAGCACTATTATTTACGAGTGGCACTTCTATCGCCTCTTAAATCACTAAGTATACGGTGGATTATGACTACAATTCATTTAAATATTTTTTATGGGTCTTTTTTTTAATACCACCAACAAGTTATATGCATCAAATTAAAGCTTATTAAATACACTATCTTTAAAAAAATATTTAATTTTTCTAGCGTCATGACCTCATGACTACTTTGTAAAAACACGACACAAAAAAAAACAAAATCCCGAAATTTTCATAAATTTGGTCAT
>JALPQI010012794.1:0-43179 GCA_025490895.1 Thaumatotibia leucotreta | reverse complement strand
GCAAACATTAGTAAAAATCACAAGGAAGATTGTAAAAGTTAAAGGAAAGCACAACTATTAATCAATTTCGCAAAATTTATATTTGTTTGTGGTCCCTCAGTTCACACACTATGAGTTAATAAAATAATCAAAATCTCCTAAAATATAAACATTATTAAAAGGTTTGTCGTACTGAAGTTTAGTTAAAAAGCTTGACTACATAAATGTATATTTTAACGTGGATTGATGGCGTACAATATAAAATAAACAGCTTTTTTAACATTTCCTTAGCAAAGCGTTCATTAGGGTGACCACACAATGAAAAGCGTTTACTTACGTGACGTGCCTCATTTTTAAATTTGCTTACTAATATCAAATGGATCAAGGAAAACTGCATACAGCCAACTACATTTTAGATTCTGTAAGCAAAATTATGAAATTAAAAACAAACTAAGTTTATTGCATGTTATGTATTTCTCTAGATAAAAGTAACTAAGTTTATGGTATCAGGTTTGGTGCGGTAAAATAATATATGTAGTTCGAATATACTTGTCCTGCGTATTATGTTAAAAAAATAAAAAGGCGGCAAATTAACTTGCATTGATGCGTTTGGTTTGTTATTGCTGTATTTGCAAATTAGCATTGTGTTGCAATGGATTTGTTATTTATACTCTTATTTTCCGGGTTGTTGATCTGGTAAGTACCTCCATTAAGCATCATTATATTCTAGGGCTCTCGGTCGTGTCCGGGTTTCGTGTACCCGTTTCCGTGTACTCGTTTCTTTGCGACCGGGAAACGGGTTTCTTACCCGTTTGGAACGTGTAATTAGGAACCGTGTAATTAAGACACGGATACCCGTGTCTGATCCGCCCTCAATGTGTAGTGGCATTGGCAATCTAAAACATAGGTTCATAAACATCGGTTTTATATTTGAACAAAGTATTGAACCGCATTTAACCACTAACAAAGAAAATTTCTAGCTGCGTAATTCGTAAAAAACTTCGAATTTTTCGGTAGGTATTGTTTTGTTTCTGACTTTTTACTAAAAAAACATAGGCTTTTCGAATATTCAATTGCAATGGATCCACAAGACTCAAGCTTGGAAACGTTTCTAACTTGGAAACGTTTCTAAGTGGAAACGTTTCTTGGCGTTTCGTGTCGTTCGGGTTCTTAGTACCGCCGGTGTTAAGGATTCGTGTACACGTGTCTGCGGGTAACACGGATACCGGTAGCCCTAGATAATAATAGTATGGTTTGTCAGGTTTACCATCATTTGCTTAACATTTTTTCTGAAATAACTAGAGCGATTTTATTACAATTGAAAAGTATTGCTTACACATTACGGGTAGTAGGGAGAAAGGGGGCGAAAGGCACCTTTTCATTTCGAATAAATATGTACATAAAAATAGGTGGGAGTAATACAGTACGTATTTTCATTACTCCCTAGAAGGCTTTAATCCCGTCGAATCCGCGATTTAAGGAAAATTAACACACTTGCGCACCCGAACTTGAAATATTAGTGAGCGATCCCTCTGTTACCTCTTCACGCTTAAACCGCTAAACGAAGTTTGATGAAATTTAATAAGGTCATAGGCATGTAAATATTGTTTATAAAGATTCAACGCAGAGGAAGTCGCGGGTAAAAGCTAGTAATATATGTAGGACAATTTGTCATGTAGGAAGTAATTTATAAAATGAGCATTTTAGGAAATTTTCATGAGGTTTGTGAATCGTTGTTTGTTAAATAGCTATTTCAGAAGTTCCACTGCTGGACGTACACCGTAGGCCTCTCCTATTAACTATGCGTATAGACGCATTAGGATAGGAGGTAAATGCCCATAATCACCACGCTGGGCAAGCGGATTGACGATCGCAGTAATGTGTCCACTATGATGACGCCGCTGCCCATCATCATTCTTTTATCAAATAATGATCAGTGACACTTCAATCCCTTAGTCGACTTTTCCGACACCCGCAGGAGGAGTTGGGGTGGTGACAAATGTATTCTTACTGCCGTCACCACACGTCCATACTATTAAAATAGAATGCTGCTTAATGGAGGTAATTACCAAATCAACAATCCGGAAAATAGGAGTATAAATAACAAATTCATTGCAACACAATGCTTATTTGCAAATACAGCATTAACAAACCAAACACATCAATTCAAGTTAATTAGCCGCCTTTTTATTTTTTAAACATAATACGCAGGACAAATATATTCGAGCTACATATATTATTTTACCGCACCAAACCTGATACCATAAACTTAGTTTGTTTTTAATTTCGTAATTTTGCTTACAGAATCTAAAATGTAGTTGGCTGTATGCAGTTTTCCTTGATCCATTTGATATTAGTAAGCAAATTTAAAAATGAGGCACGTCACGTAAGTAAACGCTTTTCATTGTGTGGTCACCCTAATGAACGCTTTGCTAAGGAAATGTTAAAAAGCTGTTTATTTTATATTGTACGCCATCAATCCACGTTAAAATATACATTTATGTAGTCAAGCTTTTTAACTAAACCTCAGTACGACAAACCTTTTAATAATGTTTATATTTTAGGAGATTTTGATTATTTTATTAACTCATAGTGTGTGAACTGAGGGACCACAAACAAATATAAATTTTGCGAAATTGATTAATAGTTGTGCTTTCCTTTAACTTTTACAATCTTCCTTGTGATTTTTACTAATGTTTGCAAAGAAAAATGCATTTATTTTTTGTACGAATGTACCGATTTATTAGTCATTATATGTGGTCCCTCAGGGACCAAAAAAGGAAGACTTTTTAGTAAATAATCATTGCCAAATTACGTTTCGGTCATTACGAATGCGTTTAAATATGTTTTTACTAAATCTATAACATTAAAATAAGCCAACATATTAAACACTTGCCCAGAACTGTAAGGTTCAGCGTGTGAACTGAGGGACCACACGTTTAGCTGTATAACTTTTTAGTGAATTCTTTACAAATTCCAGGATTTTTCTACAAAATAATTCTCAACTACTACTAAATTTTCACCAAACACCATCATACCAACCACCATTGAAATATAAGTGGTCCCTCAGTCCACACGCACACGTTATTAGCTGATACCGACGACATATTTTGTTCCCTTACACGGCTATCCTTTGGTAAACAATTTATTACTTCCAGGCACCATCGAACACGAAACTCCGCGTGCCGCTGCAAATCAAGGTACCATACCAGGTGGTGACGTCACTCGACGGCGAACAGAGCGTCACCACCATCGACCCGAGGGAACTGCTCTCCTGATACCAGCTCATGTACGGGTAGATCACTACCACACTAAATACTATCCACGTACTGCCCAGAAGGATACAGTGAAGTGATACTTAGTGACTAAAGTGATTGTGTACCAAGTAGTGACGTCACTCGACGGCGAACAGAGCGTCACCACCGTCGACCCGAGGGAACTGCTCTCCTGATACCAGCTCATGTACGGGTAGTTCACTACCACACCAAATACTACCAACGTACTGCCCAGAGTGATACAGTGAAGTGATACCTAGTGACTGAAGTGATTGTGTACCAAGTAGTGACGTCACTCGGCGGCGAACAGAGCGTCACCACCGTCGACCCGAGGGAACTGCTCTCCTGATACCAGCTCATGTACGGGTAGTTCACTACCACACCAAATACTACCAACGTACTGCCCAGAGTGATACAGTGAAGTGATACCTAGTGACTGAAGTGATTGTGTACCAAGTAGTGACGTCACTCGGCGGCGAACAGAGCGTCACCACCGTCGACCCGAGGGAACTGCTCTCCTGATACCAGCTCATGTACGGGTAGTTCACTACCACACCAAATACTACCGACGTACTGCCCAGAGTGATACAGTGAAGTGATACCTAGTGACTGAAGTGATTGTGTACCAAGTAGTGACGTCACTCGACGGCGAACAGAGCGTCACCACCGTCGACCCGAGGGAACTGCTCTCCTGATACCAGCTCATGTACGGGTAGTCGTGTATTACCACATTGTAATAAATACTACTACGTACGTCAGTAGCAAAATCGAATTATCGGAGCACACTTTATGAATTGAAATGACTGCAGAAACACTTCCTACCACCTTCGTGCGGGCTCAGTGATACCAGTGTAATAAATATTGGGTTTTTACCACGAGTTGATACCAGATGTATGGGCGTCCTACCGTAAAGTTTAAGGTGATACTACTTATTAACTACGCAAAAGTTATACAAAATGTTCCTCGACAAGTCACTACCACGTGTTATCATTACATAAAAGAAGTACTTATAGATAAATTACGGAGAGCATGTAATTGCATATGTAGTGGTTTTATGTACAACTTATTTGAATTTTCTCACCTGTACTCATCATTTGACTATTAGTAAACCAACAGTGCCACAAACTTTGACTTGAGCCTATAATTTTAAAACTTTTACTGGGAATGAACCCTTTCGTGCGTAAAGGTCTAGCACATCCACGCTTTAATCCTTTTTCTTTTTCCTATTGGTGTTTTCCTGGTTTTCACTTAAAAAGACCATAATGATCAGCCGTCTCCGTTTTTATTCAGTCAGTACAAATACAAATGCAATTATAAGCTTCCGATAATTCATTTAAGGCTAACCGTAAAGCGAGCGCCAGTTTAAAAGAGAAAAAAAAAAACAAATATCTATGGCTGACCATCAATTGCATTTTGTTGTCTTTTTTACATTTTTAACTGATACTCAATTTACACCTGTAAGTTACAGGAATGGAGCTATTATATTAGCAGAAATGAGATAGTGATAATCACCTCTCATTGCTTCGTTTAGCTACTACTTACGTAAACATTTACAGGTATTATTCCGACCTATATACACGTGTCAAAAAGTGCCGTATTGTAGTGATGCATGGATATATTGAAAATGGCGTGATAGGAGAGTCACCGTCACACAGTGGATCGAAATGAATAAAAAATGGACATTCCCATTTTTTTTTAAATCCTATTTTAATAAATGCTCTTCGGTTGGAAATGATATGAGAAATACAAAATGTTATATAACATTTTTCAAAATGAGGCTTATTTTAAGCAGAAAAAAATAAAATGTGTTTTTTTTTGTATGAAACTGAAAAATAGGTATCTTATTGTAAGAAAACCGTAACCGATCCCGCTTTGAAACCTTTAGAATATCATTCTCCTACTTTAGAACAGTAGAAAATAGTTAAAACCTCATCTCAGTAGGTGCCCGTTTTTGTTTTATAGTCCAATCAAAAGTCAGTAAATATTACAAAATTTTTCTTAGTTAAGTATTTTTATATTTTCATTAAAAAAACGCTATATTCATGACAATTTAGTATAAAAATAAAATATTTATGACATTTTCATACAGATAAATACAAGTTCTCTCAAGAAATTGGTTAAAAAATAAGACATTGAATTCAAATATTTATTGCGATGTTTTTACTAACTATGGTAGTAACAAAAATTTAAAATATACCTACTTGAAATCAACAATTACAATGTAATTAAATATTTATCAAACGGGTTACTCACGTAATTTAAAGTCGATAATTGCTCTACATGTTTCGATCCATTTAGAGGATCCTCATCATGGAGTACCCGCGACCACGTGCAGCGACGTAGTGCACGTCGGGCTTTGATCGCGGGTACTCCATGATGAGGATCCTCTAAATGTATCGAAACATGTCGAGCAATTATCGACTTTAATTTACGTGAGTAACCCGCTTGTTAAATATTTAAATGTTTGAGTCTCACGTTAGTTATGTATCTTAGATCTATTTTATTCACCGCCTTCTTCTACACTTTCAAACATTTCTATATTTTCAGCGTCATCAGTGCTTATGTTTTCTATTATTTAAAAAAAGTATAGAAGAAGGTGGTAAATAATAAAGATTTTTAAGGCGTTTTTTTATTTACTTATATCGTTATTGCTCATATAAAGTATATTTTAGCTCTATGTGTATGTATACTTACTATCAATAAAATCACCGCAATAAATGTTTCTGTTTCAATGAAAATTTCTTACAAAAAATTGTATTTATTCTTACTAAAATATCATACATATATTTTTTATACTAAATTGTTCTGAATTCACCGTTTTCTAAATGAAAATAAAAAATAAAGAACTAAGAAAATGTTGTATTTACTGACTTTTGATTGAACTACAAAAGAAAACGGGCACCTACTGAGATGAGGTTTTAACTATTTTCTACTGTTTTAAAGTAGGAGAATGATATTCTAAAGGTTTGAAAGCGGGATCGGTTACGGTTTTCTTACAATAAGATACCTATTTTTTAGTTTCATACAATAAAAACACATTATATTTTTTTCTGCTTAAAATAAGCCTCATTTTGAAAAATTTATTCCTCATATCATTTTCAACCGAAGAGCATTTTTTAAAATAGGATTTTTAGGTAAAATGGTAATGTCCATTTTTTATTCATTTCGATCTACTGTGCGTCAACTTTCACTTTGAAAGAGATTTAAAAATTTTTTTGATCTCACACGGCACTGGTCTCACCGTGAGCTCTTAACCTATGAACTATGGGCTATAAACACGAACAAAAGATACGCACTCCCGTGTAAATAAAAGTGACACGGCGATACTCGCCCAGCTATCAGCTATCACCGCCATTTTTTTTACGCGGTAGTGCGTATCTTTTGTTCGTGTTTATAGCCGATAGTTAATAGCTTACTAGTTAGCTGACCAGTGCCTGAAATAGTAAGATTTTTCAAGATATAACTAGTTAGATACAAATGAATGAACAAAGTAAATGTCATACTTATATCAATATTGGTGTAAGATTAGATGACTCGTACAAGTCATACATATACAACACGACATACTCAACTCGAAGACTGGGTCCAAATAAGTAAGATCTCGTTATCTCTTAGCGTTTAATTACAATAATATTTATTTAGTGATAACTTTTCATGTTTTCTTTTAAAAATTGTGCATGTGACTTATAATGAGCTATCTTGTAATAAGTTTATTTTATACATATATATTTTATGTATGTTTCAGACTCATTAATAAAATATGTCTGATAGACTGACAGACGCAAAATAAAATCATTTGCGGATTTTAGATTTATAGTACAATAGAACGTTGTGGCTTTAAAATGCAGGGGTGACTTTAAATTCTTTCTTTTTTACTTACACTGTACATTTTTAAGATGAATGAACTTTGGTTAGTATAATCAGATACGTAATAAAGCATTTTTTTACCTAAACAGATCAATAAAATAAACTCAATTGACGTTTTCATGGCTATTTTTAATCTATCAAAGTAACTCCATGTTTAAAGTCGCCCCGTTTTAGAGGGTATCAAAAAAAATCTTGTCAAATATTTCAACTTAAAGCCTCATTATAAACAAACCGGTACCCAGAAAATGTACAGTACCCAAACCTTATACTTGGCAGTATATCTTATAACATACATACTTTTTGACCCACTTATTATATTTTTTTAAAGACAGAATTTTTCCTCTACACAGCAGCGAAGAGGCTAGAACGCAAGATTTTTAAAAATTCTGCCAAGTTTGGGTGAAACATTATTTATAATCCCACATTCCTTTGTAATATGTATCTTTAAGATCATATCAAATGGTACAAACTGTACAATTGTGGAACATGTGGTTTTTGAAGTAATTTCTATACTTTGAAAAATGCAGTCCTCAGGAACTTTTTAAAATTCCTCAGTTGCATTTTTCTATCCAGCATGATAATATTGTAAATACATATCTCATAGGTTAATTATGTCATAAGTTAATAATAAGATCTCATCATGTGTCATATTTCATATTGTTTGTATGTTCGCTTAGCTCCATCATGATAAATACATTCGCTGTATAGTCAACCAATTGGACCATAGGCCACTCGGGAACGTTAAGGCCAAGCCACACCAAATGCGTGTGCATCACGTGCGTGTATGGGTGCCGTGCGCGTTGTAGTGTATGTTATGTTATATTAGATGGCACACCGCTTGCGTGGCGCACGCGCACGTGTCCAGCAATACGGTGTGCCATCTACTATGACTTTTACATAAGCTATAGAGATGGGCCGACTAGGGGTTTTGCCGACTAGTCGGTGCTCAAATTGACGATTAGTCGGCCGACTAGTCGGCAATGCCGATCATAGTCATTCGGCTATTTTTCGGGTGCAATCGGAAATGTTCGTTTCGCTTCGCCCGATGCTCCATGTGCCACGCGTTCATGTTGTGACAAGTTTTGTTTACATTTTTGTGTACCGGCGTATTTCGTTCGAAGTATTCAGAAAACAAATAGTTATTTCCGTAATAAACCAAGATCTCGGGCATTTATTAGTAAGATTTCGTAGGAATTATGGTGCCGAACATTCGGCATTTTTTGCCGACTAGTCGGTAGGTGTAAATGGTGACGAATAGTCGGCGTCCCCGCGACTAGTCGGCCCATCTCTAATAAGCTACAACGCGCATGCCAAGGAAACGCGTACGTGTACGTGATGCACACGCATTTGGTGTGGCCCGGTCTTTATCACAGTGATGTTGTAAAACAGTTTTTTTTAAATATTGGCACAACAAAGTAGCTCCACAATGTCGTAACAGATGTGCTTACCATAGAAAAAAATCAATTGCGAAAGACTCTGGTTGTCACGGGATTCGAACCCGTTTCCTCTGGATTGCCGGTCCAACGTGCTTCCAATTACACCAGACGACCTTCCGTGAATCACAGCGAATTTAGTCAATGGTATTGTGAAGCTAATCACTAGCGACATATAAAGTAGCTCCACTCCACCTGATCGTAAGTGAAAAGTGGAGCCCAAATCGCGGCGGCAACGAACATGAGACCAGCAGTAACCTGTCAGTTGCCACCGCCTTGCTGGCCCGCTAGATGCTTCTTCACGCTTCGTTTAAAGGGTCCCAACTTATTACTAAAAACTACTAATTATTTACTAGATTATTAGAAATCTCTTGCTACTTGTCATTTTGACATCGTTCTAGAATTACCTAAGTTTCCAATGGGTTGACTATACGTGTGATAAATCATAGGATTCATTCCACAATATTAATTAACCCTTTCACCGCGAAAGGATACGAATCATGTTCGTGTTGCGCCGTTACTATACTGACTTGCTGACTCATTGTAGTCATTATAATAGATACAGTGAAAGATATCGATGCACGCAAACTGCCAAATATATATACACAACCAATGTAGTTAAATTAGGTTTTGTATACTTTGTGGCACTTTCCGCGCATCTATAACTTTTGCCTTGATTGTACAAAAAAAACTTTTTGTACCATATCAATTGCTGAATATTTTGATTAAGTAACCTTTGTCTTATTCTGAAATTGTGCATGTACGTGTGGAATTCCCCGGCATGCAAGAAAAAGCGCAAACGATACTCGAGGTTCGATTCCTACCTGAGCCTCCAGTGTATTGGGTATTTTCTTTAGTATATACTAGTTTAGTTTATCTGTATAATAAATTTTATGTCACAAAGGGTTAAGCCGGCATCTTATAGCCGCTCGGTGCCATAGTGAACTGTATTGTATTTATGAAGTTCCTCTATTTTCTCTAAGAAACATGTGATTTTACTTAGTAAGTACAAAACGTGTTGAAGTACAAAACGTAAATAAATATTTTACGCACCTACTCATTTCTTTTACTCGGCTCATCTTTCAGTTAAATAACTATAAAGGTCGAGTCACTCCGGATGTGTCCACACGGTCACGTGTCGATGGCACACAGGGTGCGTGGCGTGCACGTGCTAGCGGTGTGTCATCTACTATCACTTCTCCTACGCTACAACCTACGAACAAATAAAACATGGAAGCCGCAAGCCAGTCTAATTGCCTTTCAAAAACGGTCCTGAATTTTAGTTCACAAGTGTCACCCCCTCTTCAAAGCATCACGGTAATGAATTTCAATATCAACCTATAAAAACTTAAACCGCCATTAAAAATAGTTGTCCATTGGTCCATTAAAGTAAATAAACATAATGTCAAAGATGTTGCGCCTAAATATGCGCGGTGTTAAGAAAAGCGCTATGTCCTGCCCATCTTGGCACAATTGAACAATTGGTTTTGTGGGCATTTTAGAGCTGGCGTTAGACGTCCATCTATGGTCGCAGGCTACAACGCGATCGCCACGCACACGCGCTGCTAACGCATCCGGTGTTTCTCAGCCTTAAAACTGATTTTACAGTTGTTTTTAGAGTTGTCTATTGTAATAAAACACACCATTCAGAGATTCTTTTATTGCATAAAAGCGTATATGTAAATGTAGTAAAGGAAGCACTATCTACAGAAGTAGGTTACTATTGCTTAAAACAATCTCGAGTAACGACTAAAATAATAATTTCTTTACATTTAAATATGACTTCAGAACGTATGTCCTAAGAACAAGGTACAAAATCGTTAACATGTTTTTGTTTTTTGGGGCCGAACGTACAGGTAAATTCAACAAAGCTGGCACGAATGGATCGAGTAAGTGACATGTCATTCATTTCATTCATTCCATTCGTGCCAGATTTAGTGAATTTACCTATAAGTACCTACTAGGAGACATATTTTACTAATCTGTAGAACAAATTTTTCTATTCTCTATATAATTTCAAAAATCTTATTTACATACCAAAATGTCTGTAAGTATACTTTTGTACTGCGTTTCTATATTTACTTTTGAAATAAATTAACATAGTTGACAGCTAAAATATGTACAAAAATAATTATATACCTACCAGCTATTCGAATTATATTGTTTTATCTACAAGGGTATTATATATTTATGTATTCTTCAATTAACTTTTCTGGAAATGCACAGTGCTCAAGCAATATGACGAAATTATTAATTGATTTACCAGATAACACAGCATTACTGTAATTAAACCAAGGAAATGTGAATTTAAAATTTAAACATCAAATAAAACCCATAAAAAAATTTAAACGTTTTCGATTTTTATGTAATTATCTTATTAAAATAAATAGATGCAGCGTTTTAAATGAATACACCTGTAGGTATGTCCATTTAAGTAATCTACCTAGGTAATTCTTGAAAAAAAAAGTATTTTTTTTTCTGTAGATCTCGTTTTATATCAGTTTGATAATTATCGTTTTAATATAAAAATAGGTCCAAATGCGCTATACATTTTATATAACATGAATTAAATACCAATCAATTTTACAATTTTAACCAATATTTATATATTCGCTATTTATAACATGTTGGTATGAACCTATAACTAATTTAATAACTAATATTGCAAACAGAGTATTCGACTTACATATGTTTTTAGAATTTAAAAACAAAATTTCAACGTACGCGTATACACTAACGAATAAAAACAACTCTTCTAAACATTGCCAACATTCAATTTAATTAAATAAGTAAGTATATTCGATATTTTCTAAATATTCTTCACGATCACAGTAAATTAACAATTTAAATAAAATTACATTTGTTTAATTTCACAACATTCAAGTACAATAAAATTTATCTTTCGAAAGTGACCACACACTTTTTACAATAATCTTTTAGTAGGTACTTGTTTAAATATTAGTTAAATAATGCCGTTCATATACGTTCATCTCACTTCCATAAGCAAATTAATAGTTTGTTCTTATTTATCACTTAGAAATTTGGTAGATACGTAGATAGGGAGAAAACAAAACAAGTATATAATATAGGTATCGTATCCTTTTATGAGTTAGGGGGTCAAAATGTAAAATGTAAAATTGTATAGGGGGCGATGGAATTGATAAAACTATTTCAAAACCAGGTTTTAATAATAGGACTATTTAAAATTATACTTCAAAACCGAGGTTAAAAATAACATGTTTCAAAAACTAAACGGGGTTCTCAAATAACTTGTGGCAATAAACTTTTTTTTTTTAATCATCCATCCATACTAAATCTAGTCAAAAGACATCCTTAGCGGCCTGTATGAGTGTGATCAGGAGGCACAGGCGGCAGCGGGAGCGGGCGCGGAGGCGAGCGGCGGGTAGCTCCTCAATGAACCCAAAATGAAACGATGGAACTAGTGCCCCCCCAAATTAGGCCCCCCCCCCCCCCGGTATTTTTCCATACGAAAGAACGGTTATTTTTTTGTTCTTCGGTAAATAACTAAGTCAATGGGGTAATTTGAAAAACGATGTTGTAAATAACATAAAATATGGAGTACTGCATAAAGAGTATAAAACATTTCAAAATTTTGGGCTATATCAAGGTTTTTCTAAAATATCGCCTCCGGTCCCTGGTAAAAACTATTTCAGAACCAAGTTTTGATAACACACGACTATTTTAAATTATACTTCAACTTGTACTTCAACATACTTATGTTAAAAATTAAAATGTTTCAAAAACTATACTCTGTTTGGTTCTAGGTACTTAAAAAAAGGTAAATAATTTTGCAGTAGGTATCTTTTTATTGAAAACTACGAGTAGAAACTAAGTTTTAGCAAATATACACGATATAAAAAGGAAATACAGTGATTTACATTGTTTTGATTCATTAAGTGCCCAGTTTGGATTTTTATATGCATTTTTCAATAAAAAGATACTGCAAGATTGTTTACCTTTTTTTAAATACTTAACCAAACAGAGTATAAAAAGGGTAATTTCTCAAAGCATCTCATATTTGTCTCATATTTCATCACATATTTGTTAGTAATATGCATAGATTTATATACTGCTTCATATTTGTGAGTTCCTATAATTGGCTCTGTATTTCTATTTAAGACGCATACAGTGTTATTGCATAGCTGTTGGAATTCCTTAATAAATTAGGGGCTGATTTTTCAATCCTCAGTTAAAAGTATCCGTCAGTTAAAAGTATTACCATTCTTATCGCTGATCATCTGTCAAAAAAGGATAGAGCTAACATTTATTTGACAGTTACTGTTAACTGGGGATTGAAAAATCAGTGCTAAATTACCGTAAAACTACCCAACTATAGTCCAAAAGCTCCCAACTGTGGTCCAAAACTAAGTCAAAAATCTTCGATTTAGTGTAATTATTATGTCATTGATGCAGTTCTTACACGAAGTCTCCTCATTAATAATTAAAAAACTTAGATAAAACCAAAATAAAATATTTCCATTGATGCTTAATTACGAGTTGAACTTGTGGACAATAGTTGTAGAACTGGACTATAGTTGTAATGGTTTTAAGGTAAATTAATGAAATCTCTTAAATGTTAACCTATTCGAGTCAGAAGACATCCTTAGCGGCCTGTATGAGCGTGATGAGGTCGCCCTTGTCGTCCTGTCAGGAGGCGGCACAGGCGGCAGCGGGAGCGGGCGCGGGCGCGGGAGCGGAGGCGAGCGGCGGGGAGGAGCCGCGAGCGGACAGTTCGGCCTTCACGCGCCGCGCGATGTGGGAGCGCGTGTGCTTGCGCAGGTGGTCCTTGCGGTAGAACCCTGCCACATTGTGCTCTAATATAATATAATGTTAATCTAGGAAGAGCGGAGTCTCCCAACACAGGCATTATTGCTTACAGGGCGACTCCATCCCATAAATCATGTACCTATTGTTTCTTATAAAATAAAGATTTTTTTTTTTTAATAAACTGTCTGTCTAACTAGGTGTTTACAGGACACTTTGGGGTCAAAACTCTTTGGCCAAAATGGACTAACTGACAACATAGACTCGCCAGACAAAGGATGAAAGACTTCGGTTCCGGCTATCTGGCATGTTGTGTATCCGTAAGGGCCTCACCAATAAAATAAAATACATATACAGAATTAAAAAACCGGCCAAGTGCGAGTCGGACTCGCGCGCAAAGGGTTCCGTACCATTATCAATTTATTATTAAAAAAATACAGTTAAATCAACCTACCTCAAAAACTATAGGAGATAATTTAATCAAACCAAAAATCGTTGATAGAGTTTATTAATGTGCATAACATATATTTTTTTCAGAATTTTATATCGCGTAGTTAAAAAAATAGAGGGGGGGGGACACATTTTTCAGACTTTGAGAGCTGATATCTCGAAAACGATTTGCTTAAATAAAAATGTGATGTATAAACCTTCATATCATTTTCAAAGACCTTTCTATTAATACCCCACACGCTTATGTAAAACTAAAAAAAAATTTCTATCCCTCAGTTACATGTATGGAGGGCCCCC
Organism: Thaumatotibia leucotreta; assembly: GCA_025490895.1. Classification (NCBI taxonomy): domain Eukaryota; kingdom Metazoa; phylum Arthropoda; class Insecta; order Lepidoptera; family Tortricidae; genus Thaumatotibia; species Thaumatotibia leucotreta. The sequence goes on along the minus strand of JALPQI010012794.1, from coordinate 29,093 downwards.
ACCCCAATGGTTTTTTTTACAATTTAGTATCATAATCCTGTAGCGGTTCATACCACACATATTCTCACCAAATTTCGTTACTGTAGCATTTATAGTTTCCGAGTAAATCGGTTGTGACAGACGGACAGACGGACAGGACGATTCTATAAGGGTTCCGTTTTTGCCATTTTGGCTACGGAACCCTAAAAAAGGCCTTATCTATCTGACTAGCTGCCTGGCTGTTCGTCCATCTATTTTGTCCGTTAGTACCCACCCTTCCCTCACTCAGCTGCTCGCACCGCTTGACGGCCTTTTCGTTCTATTTTCTATCTATCTGTCCGATTGGCTGGCTGTCTATCTGTCAGTCTGGCTAGCCGTCGGGCTAACTAAATGAAGCACTGGCACCGCGAACTACTAAACTATGAACTATCGGCTATAAAAACGAACAAAAGATACGCACTCCCGTGTAAAAAAAAAGAGACACGGCGATACTCGCCCAGCTATAAGCTATCACCGCTAAGCGAATATCACCGATAGTTCGTAACTTAGTAATTCACGGTGAGACCAGTGCCTGACTGTCTAGTCTGTCTACCCATTTATCTGTTCGTTCGTCTTTCTGTCTGTCAGTCTGGCTGGCTGTCTGTCTATCCATCTATCTTTCCTTCCGTCTGTCTGGCTGTCAGTCTGGTTGGCTGTATATCTGTCCGTCCCTCTGTTTGTCCATCAATACTCACCCTTCCCGCACTCGTTGCACACATGTCTCTTCTCCCCCGAGTGTATGACGAAGTGCAGCGTGAGTTGCTCGCGCCGCTTGAAGGCCTTCTCTGTCTGTCCATCAATACTCACCCTTCCCGCACTCGTTGCAGACATGTCTCTTCTCCCCCGAGTGTATGACGAAGTGCAGAGTGAGTTGCTCGCGTCGCTTGAAGGCCTTCAGGCACACGGAGCACACGTGCGGTCGCTCCGGGTTGTGGCTCTGCTTGTGGCGGGTTAAGTGGTCCTTGCGTTTCAGGGCAGCGTTGCAGATGTCGCAGATGAACCTGGAAGATGTTATGTTATGTGTTTTTTTATTCACCCGCCAAATTTCACAAACCCGACAAAGGGTAGTTATCTAAGGTCAAATTGATGAACTTTTCCTATGGCACCTTTCAGTAAGTACTCAAAGTATGACCGACGTCGGGACCGACGTCCAAATCGCGGAAAAATCTGTTGTTCCGTTCATTTTCGCCTGCTAATATCTCAGGGTTTGTGTGATACGCATTATAAAATAAGATTGAAAAAATGCTTCCCAAAAAAGTTTATATCAACAACGTTTCGGCTATTTCGACTCAGAATCACTAAGACTATTTTGCTAAGAGATCGTGTTACGAACACCGACATCCGACGTCGCACCCGCGTACCTACGTGATGGCATACCATTTCAAGTGAAGGGACACATTGCTAGGCAACGTGATGGCAGGTGGACCAAAATTATAACGGAATGGTGGCCACTTCAGGGAAAAAGAAGCGACGGCCGTCCTCCAGCTCGATTGGCATAAACTACGAAATCTGTGGGTCGCTTCTGGGTAAGATTGGCACAAGACCTGGACGAATGATGTACCGTAAAACCCAACTATGATCCAATACTGCAACTATAGTCCACAATTTCAACTCCTAAAAATCATCAGTCCCAAGTCCGAATCTTCTATTTGGATTTGTTATGTTGTTGTTATAAGTTTTTTTTTATTATTAATGATGAGTTTTTGCCATACAGATGTAGTGAGAAATGACTTGCCTTCGGAAACGTTCGTCAACGTCATGCTGTTTCAGTCTATCTCACTGAGACTGACAGTAATAGCTGTCATGCTACTTCAGTCAGACTCGGTGACACTGCTGAAACAGCATGTGTTTACGAACGTTTCCGAAGGCAAGTAATTTCTCACTACACCTGTAGCATGATTAAATATAACAATCACCCCTTACGGAAGATACTTATTCGATTAAGGACTGATTTTTCAATCCACAGTTAACAGTACCTGTCAAATAAATGTTAGCCCTGTCCTTTTTTGACTAATGATTTTTAAAAGGATGGTGATAATTTTTAACTAACGGATAGGTTTATTTGGGGTTGAAAAATCAGCCCTAAGTTTCGGAAAACTGTTGGGAGCGTTTAGACTATAGGTAAGTGGTTTTACGGTACGCGAAGCTCATCAGTGGTCAACGGGCCAATGATGACGATTGCTTTAGAAAACTTTGTACATTGGTCATTAACAGTGACGCTACCTTCTCTCCATGGTGTGTCCGAGCAGATGCTGCTCCAGCAGCCCTCGCTCCGGGTACGCCATGTGGCACTCCGGGCAGCAGTACAGCGTGCTGCCGTCTGACAACAAACATTGAACTCTTTTTAAGGATCGGTTGGTTTCATTTATCAATTCATAAACTTAACACGATCGCGCCAATCCTATGCGATTTTTTACGCGTTTTTATTGTTCATTACCATCACCACTTTATTTTCCGTTTTATAAATGCAAACGAGACTATTATGCCAGAAAAGCAGATAACCGAAAATTACTTCACTATTTAGACGCAGTTCGTCACATACACACAAAACTGGATAGTTCTATGCGATTATTCTGTCGCACCAATCAAGAACTTGCAATCCTCCCATCTAAAATAGTTCTATTCATTTTACATCACCGATTAATGATTTTCAAAATAGCTTTCCTTAGCACATTTGCTTTTTTCTTCAAAGAAATTAATCATAAATATGATATTTTTTTATGTAAAGACGTAACATTTTAAAAGTAAGATGACAGGTAATTACATGAAAAAGTACTTTTTGTGAAAGAAATCACCAAAATATACAATGAGGCTTTAGGTGAAAAAATCGCCGAATATCATTTACAAGCTGTTACGGCGATCCGATAAGGCGAAGGATTCTATAGGTGATAACTGAAGAAAAAATACTGAAGTTTACCAACCTCGGAGATGGGATTTGAACCCACGTCCTCAGCTTTCGCGGCTGATGTCTAAACCACTCGGCCACTCCAGCTTAGCGGACGTCGGTTAAATTTCTTGGGTACATGCAATCTATTATGAGGCTAGGCGCCTTTGACTTACTCTAAGGGGCAAGCAATATGTGCTAGCCACCTCCTATCCGAATCCTTTTCGGCATTCTAATATTAAAAATGTTTATACATGCATAGTATTGATGCTACTAAAAAAATCAATAAAACAATTTGAGTGGCTCCGCAAAATATGATTGTATCTTCTTCACTTCATCAGCCTATGATACTCCACTGCCGGACGTAGGCCTCTCCTATTAAGTATGCGTATAGACGCATTAGGAGGTAAATGCCCATATTCGCCACGCTGGGCAAGAGGATTGGCGATGGCAGTAATGTGTCCACTATGATGACGCTGCTGCCCATCATCCATCTTTTATCAAATAATGGTCAGTGACAATTCAATCCCTTAGTCGACTCTTACGACAGCCGCAGGAGGAGTTGGGGTGGTGACAAATGTATTCTTACTGCCGTCACCACACGGCACACGTATGGCATGATTGTATAAGATTTAATAATAACTTAATCAAGCTTACCCAAGGCTGTGGTGAGCCGGATCTCTCCCGGCTTAGGCCTGGGTTTCTTCTCCTTGGAAGCTTTCTTCTTTTTCTTCTTCTTGGGCGGCGGCGGCGGCGAGGCCGGCGCGGCCTGGACCACCACCGTGTTCACCGTGGGACTTGCCAGCTACAATTTAAAGGTTTTCCGGTGAGAAGCAAAATTGCAGAATTATTCAAAATTTACTGGAAGTTTCTTATACCACGGCAGTGTCACATGCGTATCGATGGTAAGCAGTTTGGATGGTAAGCCTATGGACATCTGCAACTCATGGAAACCCCTACATGTACTTACGCTGCCGATCTTTTTTCTTAAATAATTATAACTCAATCTTCTCACAATTGACGATTGAGTTGCTGAATAGACAAGAAAAAAATAACTACCGATAGATATTACATCTACTACTTATGATTGTAACTAACGTGAGACTGAAACATATTTAAATACTCCAGGATGAGAATCCTTTAAATGGATCGAAAGATGTCGAGCAATTATCGACTTAATTACGTGAGTAACCCGTTTGACAAATATTTAAATACCTACTTATGGTTTTTTTCCGAAGTCTGAAATGTGTTTATCGTTCTTGTATAAAATACGCATTTTTTCAGAAGTATCCAGACTTTGCGTTTGGAGTCTCATTGTATGTCGCCGCGAGATAAACTTCCCGTATTCTATCAACAATTTAAATAAGCAAGTGACGGATAGCATACCACTATAGCACCTACTGATGACGATTACGGCCAACTACAGTATAGCAGATGGTATAGGGGCAAGTGTGGTATTTAAATTTAAAATTTAATAATAATAAGAACGTTTATTCATAAAAAATAACAGCTTTGTTACATTTTACACACCCTCCGCCAAACTGTAAGACAGTTTGTTGGTAAAAACAGTCTCCCTTACTTATACAATACTGTTATGTTATCTGTTTTATTAACTATATCATATATTTATTTATAAAATATATTTCAATCTTTAACCCTTCGTCTGTGGCTCACCCCATGTTAACCTATGGTGTCTTACTTTGGGGACACAGCGTTGATGCAGATGATGCATTTATAATGCAAAAAAAAGTGCATCCGCATCATAGCCAACCTAAGAAAATCAACTAGCTGCAAACCTCATTTCAAGTCACTGCAAGTCTTAACTTTTCCTTCAATTTATATATTAGAATCAGCCAAATTTGTTCGTAAGCATATTCACCTATTTGAATTCAATAAAAATCCCCGCCGAAACCAACATTTAGCCCTCCCAGAACCTAAAATAGAAATGTTTAAAAAAAGTCCTTAACACCCCTCAGGGTTCATGTAACTCATACATATGTTATTGTTCATGAATGCAAATAAACAAATAAAATTGATTTTTAATTAAATTTGCTGGTTGACGAGCTAGCACAACTGACCTGCTGCGTGACCGTCGCGGGCACCTGCACGAGGAGTTCGTCCCGCTTGTCGGAGTACTTGAGCAGGTGGTGCAGAGGGAGAGGTAGCGCCGAGAGGTAATCAGCCACACCGCCACCCAGGGATTGCCACGTTGCGTCCGACACGTCACCGATGCCTGACACACGACATGGCTATATTACCACCCAATGATATAATGAACGAACTTAGTTTCAATTTGAATGTGTTAAAACTATATTATATCTTTGTCTGATCAACATACATATGAGCATTTCTTTTTATTTTGTCCATTTTCACAATTTTGAATTTATGGGTACATTTTCAGTCAGTTCTACTCAGAATCACGAGCTATTTCGATCCCAAAAGGGAAAAACATGTTCCAAACTTTCCATACATTTTCCGGATTTCTTCCTTTGTTACCGTCATACAAAGTGTATGGAAAATGGTAACAAAACAGGAACAATTCCATGGTAAATTTTTCCCCATTGAGATCAAAAGAGCTCGTGATTCTGAGTAGAAATAACCTAAAATTTACGACCCAGAAATTGAAAATTATGAAAATGGTAAAAATAAAAAGAAATGCTCATATAATCGAAATGATAAATGTATGAGAAGGTCTGATTTGAATTTTCGAGAAAGTGAGAATGCGAATCTGAACTTGGCTTGATAACGTCTGTTTTTATTAGTTCTGAATTCTGTCCACGACACAATATAATGAACTACACCACTAAAAGCTGCCAGCTGCTGATTAATAAATAAATGTCTTGAGAAATGTTACACAAATCGACCAAGTCCCACGGTAACCTCAATTAAGGCTTATAATTTGGGTATAGTTCAGGATATATTATTTGACCGACTGGTATTTTACTTACGACCTTTTGTTTTGCGTTAACACTTACTAGACAATCAGCAGTCGAGCACTTTTCTATTGTTAATCATGCAAAACAAAAGGTGGTAAGTAAGGTAAGGTAACAAAAGGCGGTCAAATAATATTTCCCGAACTATACCAAGCGACGATGTAAATAATATATAGATATTAGCTTAAATACATACATAGACAGCCACTACCAAAATGTGTCAACTAGTGCGCATGGAAAGGTACCTTGTCATGACTTTTAAAATGGACCTTGTTTTTCATAAAGTCAATTTTAATCAAGTCCGAAAATCCATTTTAAACACCATGACTGATAAAGACTTACTGATGAACTCGGCGGGCACAGCGGTGGCGCGGGTCTCCTGCTTGATGGCGCGCGCGAGGGCCTCCTTAGGCTCGTCCACAGGAGCTGGGACCCTTGCTGGAGAGGGGCGCTGCTCACTGCTCAAATATGAAGACTTACTGATGAACTCGGCGGGCACAGCGGCGGCGCGGGTCTCCTGCTTGATGGCGCGCGCGAGGGCCTCCTTAGGCTCGTGCACCAGCTGGGACCCTTGCTGGAGAGGGGCGCTGCTCACTGCTCAAATAGGAAGACTTACTGATGAACTCGGCGGGCACAGCGGTGGCGCGGGTCTCCTGCTTGATGGCGCGCGCGAGGGCCTCCTTAGGCTCGTGGAAGCAGCTGGGACCCTTGCTGGAGAGGGGCGCTGCTCACTGCTTAAATATGAAGACTTACTGATGAACTCGGCGGGCACAGCGGCGGCGCGGGTCTTGATGACCCGCGCGAGGGCCTCCTTAGGCTCGTGCACAGCAGCTGGGACCCTTGCTGGAGAGGGGCGCTGCTCACTGCTCAAATATGAAGACTTACTGATGAACTCGGCGGGCACAGCGGTGGCGCGGGTCTCCTGCTTGATGGCCCGCGCGAGGGCCTCCTTAGGCTCGTGGAAGCAGCTGGGACCCTTGCTGGAGAGGGGCGCTGCTCACTGCTTAAATATGAAGACTTACTGATGAACTCGGCGGGCACAGCGGCGGCGCGGGTCTTGATGACCCGCGCGAGGGCCTCCTTAGGCTCGTGCACAGCAGCTGGGACCCTTGCTGGAGAGGGGCGCTGCTCACTGCTCAAATATGAAGACTTACTGATGAACTCGGCGGGCACAGCGGTGGCGCGGGTCTCCTGCTTGATGGCCCGCGCGAGGGCCTCCTTAGGCTCGTGGAAGCAGCTGGGACCCTTGCTGGAGAGGGGCGCTGCTCACTGCTTAAATATGAAGACTTACTGATGAACTCGGCGGGCACAGCGGCGGCGCGGGTCTTGATGACCCGCGCGAGGGCCTCCTTAGGCTCGTGCACAGCAGCTGGGACCCTTGCTGGAGAGGGGCGCTGCTCACTGCTCAAATATGAAGACTTACTGATGAACTCGGCGGGCACAGCGGCGGCGCGGGTCTCCTGCTTGATGGCCCGCGCGAGGGCCTCCTTAGGCTCGTGAACAGCAGCTGGGACCCTTGCTGGAGAGGGGCGCTCACTGCTCAAATATGAAGACTTACTGATGAACTCGGCGGGCACAGTGGTGGCGCGGGTCTCCTGCTTGATGGCCCGCGCGAGGGCCTCCTTAGGCTCGTGCAGCACCACCAGAAGCTGCTGGGACCCTTGCTGGAGAGGGGCGCTGCTCACTGTTGAAATATGGAATAATAAAACATACTTTTCATTAGAAAACTAATGACCTGTCGAAAGCGTCATACTGACATGGCGCAGTCGGTAGGATCGCAACCAACTCCGAAAGGAATCTGATTTTTAATCTGACAGAAAATAGTACATTACGACACAAGTGTGATGAATGAAATTCGTAACTCGTGTCGATTTAAAACACTCCCTATCGGTCGTGTTTTAAAACATCGCCACTCGTTTCGAATTTCATGTTTCGCACATGTCTCGTACGACGTTTTTTATTACAGATGGCCCTCTGAAGTTTTAGACCTGACGTAAAATGACACACTTCTCGCACTAGAGCCTAAAAACCACACCATCTGTACTAAAAAAGTTTATTCGAATACAAAACCCATATCAAACTGATTATGTTACCACTTACTATATGAGATTAAGGTACTAGTATTGTGAAAAACCTGCATTTTCCCTCATCACCAACATAATGCGACAAAGACAGTTGCGTTTCATCCACGACTGAGCGTCAGCGTTTGTCATTTATAGGTACAGTCAAGGGCATAAATATGTATACACTTTTTATCTTATGCCTTTAAAACAAGGTGCAAAAGTACATACATATTTTTGCCTTTGACTGTACGTACTCATAAATATACATACAATTTTAAACCTTATGTTCCAGACTTAAGTAAAAAAGTGTATTTGATTTTTGCCCTTGACTGTACGTACTCAGCAGACCTAGCCAAAAATGCCATTTCGCAATCGTATAATTATAAGCAGTAAGTCACGTAACCATAATTAATAACGCATGGAAATGGTCACGTGATTTTTCGTTCGAACCTGTAATTTTCATTACATTCAAAATTGTTTTCGTTGTCTTATTTTGTGTCCCTAAAAAACGTGACGCAGTAGTGATTTTTATATGAGATGAGATGATGTTTTGTTTTCAATTCCACATATATGGATTAAAATCTAGCGTGAAAAAGAAATAAATAAATAAATAATAAATAAATAAATATCTTGGGACATCTTACACAAATCGACCTAGTCCCACGGTAAGCTCAATTAAGGCTTGTGATGTGGGTACCAAGCGACGATAAATATAATAGATAGATACATATAGATACTTGAATACATACACAGCCATGACCAAGGAACAAATATTTGTGATAAATAAATACACAAATAATGCCCTCGCCGGGATTCGAACCCGGCGGAACCTCCAGCTTCGTAGGCAGGGTCACTACCAACTAGGCTACAGAGGCTGACGAGTAATACAACTGCACCGGATTTTATTTTATATACCGAATCGAAACAGCAACTAAAACGTTACAGATTCGTATGAAACAAGACAACGAAAAAATTTTGACCCACTTATCGCTTATTGTATACATGGCATCTTGGCTATAGGTCTGCTTGTCTACTTGTCGTATTCGTCTTGTCATTGACTGACCTGTGATGGTCTCCTGCTGCTGAAGCATGGTCGCCATGAGGTCTTCCTCGCGGAACTCGCGCTTCTCCTTCTGCTCGGGCACGTATTGTCCGTAGGCTACGTTGCCGAGGTTCACCGTCGACGATATGGATTGGTACTTTACGCCGCTGTTCACTGCAATTAGACGGTTAAGTCGGTTAACCCAAACTCTTCCCGTGGGTATCTTAACCCTTAATCCTTAAATAGCATAGTGATGTATATCCATCATGTATTCTCGACTTTATTGACAATATGTCAGAATTCAAATTAGAATAAATCTTTGTCAAGGTCATGCAATTAAGGGTTAAATTAGCAAATAGAAAAAAAACGTGCGTTCTAGCCTTCTTGCCGTTTGTCGAGCAAAACATTCTGCCTAAAAAAAACCAAAAGTTTTTCGAAAAATATGTGCCTTGTGATTTATATTGCTAATTTAAGGGTTAAGAATCAACTACAAGGTTTAGTGTTATGGGTAGGTTCACTGTCTATTTTGGCTACACAGCCAGCCATATTGAATTGATGAGTAAGTTTAGCAACTCTTTACCCATCAGGGTCCAACTTAATACTTATCTTACTACTACCGCGAACTCCTAAATTCGTTTTCGAGGATTTGTCGCTGTCATTCCAACCAAAGCATCATTATAGTGACAACAAGGCAAATCCTCAAAATTTGCGGATAGCGAAATCGCGGTAGGGCCGCGGTGTAACTTGTAGCACATGTGGAAGTCGTTATCTAAATAATGGTGTTAAAAAGTAACTTCCACAAGAACTGAGCTTTTGATGGCTCCAGAGGCCTATTCCTCGAGAGCTTGTAACTTGTAATACAAGCGGAATTCCTTAATCTAATTAAGTAATAATGTTAAAAAGAGATTTTTTATTTTGTTTGAAATGGGCTAACTCATGGCCACAGACAAGCCAAGGGCAGAGACGCGGCCTACGATGGAGTGAGTTTGCCCAGAAGGTGCCTAACTGCCTATTCACCCTTGACTTGAAGGTTGACGGGTTATATGAACTCGGAAATACAGTCGCCGGCAGGGAATTCCACTCCTTGGCAGTACGCAAACTTATTTAAGTCCACTTGTATTACAAGTTACAAGCGTTCGAGAAACGGGCCCCTGGTATTAAATGTTGCTCCATACGTTTCGAGGTCAGCTATTAGTTATTGACTTAACTTACCAGTTAGTTAAGTTAGTTTTTAAACCGGGCTTTTTCTGCAACTCTACACCCATTGTGCCTTTTTGACGCCACAGCGAGGTAGCCCTATTCCAACCATCCAAGCTCTCACCGAAACTCAGCCTCTGCTTCAGGTTTCTAAATTCCTCCTTTAGTGTTTGGACTCCCTAAGTGCCTACTCCTATATACTTGTACCTGTTTACATTCTAAGGACTTACCGGTATGTATAGGCGCGATACCGGCGAGGGTAACGGCGCCAGCAGGCGCGCTGCTGACCACCACCATTTCAGCCTGACGGAACTTCACGTCCACCGTCGGCACCATTTCAGCCTGACGGAACTTCACGTCCACCGTTGGTACCATTTCAGCTTGACGAAATTTTACGTCAACTGTCGGTACCACCATTTCAGCTTGACGGAATTTGACGTCTACTGCTGGTGTTACGAATTGTACGTTGCCCTGTGAAGTTAGAAGTAATTACGTTAAAAGCGTTAGATAGCCGGGACATTTCAAGGATACTTCAGTAAGAGAAACTGCCTTTTTAAGACTTTTGGCTGAGCAACGGTATAATAATACCGTTATATAAAGGCTTTTGACAGTGTTTATGAGCAGCTATTACATTTTATTACTTAATGGAACTCTGTAATCCAGGTTACCTAGATAATACCTGCAAATTACTTCATGTAGAATGTCTAACGTCAGTTAGGGGATGCTAAAATTGTTGCAGGATTCGTGTGACTTCCAATCTACAGAGATTATTGAATTCGATATATTATGTCCCGTATACACGTTTACTTTATTATACATACAATTAAATTTGAATTAATCTTTATATCCTGCCGGTGAAAGCTACCAGTACCAATAGGTGCTATGCTTAATAGATGACTCACTCACAAATCTCACGATTACTCACGCATACATCACCCAGTCACCCATCCATGGTATCAGGCCATCCCTGCCGTCAGCAAAAAATCAAGTATCTATACTGGAAACGTAAGTTTACGCGATTAAGTCCCGTTTGTCGTTCAAAATATTAAATATTCAGTTATGATATCGGTCGTTATCTCTTCGTCAACCATGAGAGTTAACAGTTAATTTTCACCGCCTTCATCAGTATCAAGGGTAAACGTACCTGGTACCTCTCCTGTACGGTGCTGGAGCCCTCGTAGCCGAACTTGGCGGCAAACTGGTGGATGCTCGGCATGGCGGCCGCTGTCGGGATGTGCCCCGTGAATGGGGTGAAATTCATGGCGGTCACTGCAAGTTTAACTACTTTAGGCTTTTGTAAGCTCACCCCCTTATCCACAAACGTTTCTTTTACAAGGCGCTGTAGTTTGTCCCTTTGACACTGGTCTCACCACGAGCTACTAGACTATGAACTATAAACACGAACAAAAGATACGCACTCCCGTGTAAATAAAAGAGACACGGCGATACTCGCCCAGCTATCAGCTATCACCGCCGGGCGAGTATCGCCGTGTCTCTTTTATTTACACGGGAGTGCGTATCTTTTGTTCGTGTATATAGCCGATAGTTCATAGCTTAGTAGCTCGCGGTGAGACCAGTGCCTTTCGCTCTGGCGCCTAGTCTAGCGAAATTGAACATTACGAAATGTCACCGTCAATAGAAGTTGAGTCGAAATTCTTTTCGTTATCTTGTTTCATACCACTCTGTCACGCTTTTAGTTGCTGTTTCGACTCAGTTGGTATATAAACGGTGCACTTGTATTTCTTTTTCACGCTAGATTTTAATACATACTTACATCAGAAATTGAAAACAAAACATCATCTCATACAAAAATCACCACAGCGTCACGTTTTTTAGGGACACAAAAATATTTTTTACCCAGTTGCAAACTATGCATAGGTACAAAGTTACAAACCACCGCTTGTGAATACGCACAAGCGGTGTGGCATCTACTATATCTGTTTGATACGACACAAATCGCATGCCACGCAAACGCGCGTGTGCTCGTGCTGTATACGCAGCCGGTATGGCTCGGCCTCTATAAAAATATCCATAATCCTTGGAGGATTTAGTCATAATCTAGCACTATTGTTTTAATGGTTTAGGAATTTTAACATAACCTCCTGCCTCCGAGAGGCCTATTAAAAGGTTTCCTTAAACAAAAGAAATTCTATTCTATTTCCTACATTATTAATTCAAATTTCACTGGCATATTGTCTAGACGGCAGGAGGATAATGAAATGATAAGAGTTGATACATATGGATTTAGCGTTATTCAATAATGTACTGGAAATTAAAGACATTTAGAATATTGTTTACATTATTCCCAACTAGACGTGTGCGCCGATGTCAAAATGGTCGGCGGCGGCGTTTGCCGAAAAGTCGGCGGCGGCGGCGTGGGTTCACCCTGTTGTGGCATAATTTTTTTATGAATAATTCTATATGGCATAATGTATGTAGTCATAATGGGCTTTGTGCAGAAACTGTTGTGGCATACTCAAGTTTGGCATAGTTCGTTATGGCAGATTTCGAATTGTCCGAATATTATATGTGCATAATTTTGATGCTCCTATTAATAATGAGGCATAATCTGGTATAAAATGTATCGGCATAAAAAGTATCGGCATAGTTTGTTTTAGCATACACTTCTGAGCGGAGTACTTTCTAGGTTGTTAAAAAAAAATAATAAAAATAAAATAAGACTAAAGCGGGAGCTTTGCTCCCGCCTTAGTCTTCTAACCTAACCTGTCCGAGTCGGATCTGCCCCGGAAGGTTTTGTTCGCTCGCTTCGCTCGCTCACGCAGAAATTTTCGCCCTCACAACAAATTCTGCCTGACGAAAAATGCAAGGTAAGTTTCGAACATGTGGCTATATACCAAAAAAAATATGCAAATCTAATTTCTGTCTTATAATACTCGGCGTAAATAATAATATGCTAAGATAGTTTCGGACAAAATAATGTTCGAAATATTGTTATTTATGCCAAGCGATGTTTCTGCCTCATTAAAATTATGCCAAAATATATTATGCCAAGTCTGTTATGTCCTAAGCGTTTCGGACAAAATAAATTATGCCAGATAGAGGGAACCCATAAATACAATATAAATGTGCAATAAACACCACCAATGTCCACCTTAACCACCATTTGATCAATAGATAACAGTTTTCTCTTCCCATCATATTCTAAAGCTTGTCCAAATGTCCACGAAATAAAGTAGCCACCGTAAAATCAGTCTCCACTGTTACACAATAGTCCCATGTAGTTCTAACAGCCATGGGACCGTAAATTGGTTCTTCTGTTTTATGTTTAACAATCCAATATCCAAAAGTATTAGCTTAAAAGTCGTCTAAATCAAAATAACTTCAAATAATGCAAAAGTGCGATCTTCCGAGAAGATTTCAACAATGTTAGACTTGTAAAATTAAAATTGTAGACACAAGATTCACAGTTTATTATAGTATCGATATTGTAATTTAGTTAAGACCCATTGGGAAACTAAATTACCCAAAATTGTAAAATAAGAAGAAACACTGCTAAAATTCAGAAGTTTAAATAAAAATCCATAATTATGGAGAAATTCATATAAATATCAACCACAGCGTCCGAGAAGAAAATGAATTATACGGCAACGTCTACTTTATTTCGTGGACAAGCCTTAACACAATATGTATTTCCAACAATAACTGGGCTTGGACTAACTCTATTCATCTTCGTTATATGATGATAGTAATAATACGTATTATCTGCCGATGGACATTAGGTCCCCAAATCCCCTATCATAGCATGTCATAAGGATAAATAGTGCGCAGCCCACATCCAATGGATTCCACCTAACTTTGCCAGGTCATCGGTCCATCATATTGGGAGCCTTCCTACACTGCGTCGACAAGTTTATGCTTGCCCTTAAGAAATCGCTTGCCCAACGGTAATTTTGCGGGCAATATGTCCAGCCCACTTTTTTTTACGTTGGGAAAATGTTTTTACGCATCCTGTCATGAGACAGGTATGACGGACTACGGAGCATTGAGCAACTACCGTCTAAAAACCCAGAGTGCCAGCTCTGCTTTTGACGGGGTGTCGCAGGATCGCAATGAGCATTCTACTGCGTCACTCCAGCGGGCAGCCGAGCTGCAGACCCAATGGGACACCAAATAGTTAGTGGCCCCAGTCCAATGATCTTTTGGCTATATTGGTGTGCTAGGGCGGAGCTAGTAGATGTGCGTAGCGTCTGCGCCGACCTCCAAGCCTGCGTCGACGGAGTGGGTGTTCTGCAGGGTCATTTTCTCTCTCCCGCTCCGAGGCCTCTTTCTGCGAAATGGTATCTTTGCAGAAGGTGGTTACGGCTTTCCAGCTTCTCTCGCTGTCGAGCATCGCGTTTACGATGCTAGATTAGCTTCTATAACCTGCCTTAATGTTGCCCGGTTCCCAGTGGTAGGCTCCCAGGCAGGTCAGTCTTCTAAAATATGGCGCACTGAGTCTTCCTGTGTGCCACACTCAAGGCATTTTGTTGACTCTTCTCGTCTAATCCGGTGCAGATATCTGCCGAAGCACCCGTGGCCAGACAGTATCTGCACCAGCCTGAAGGTCAGTGCCCCTTGGCGCCGCTTCATCGAGCGATCTAAGTGAGGACGAATGGCTTCTATGGTTAGCACGCCGTAAGCCGATGTCCCCAGGTCCACGTCCCATTGGAGAAGCATGCGATTCTGCGCTTGATGGCTTGGGGTTTGGCCATCCTCCCTCTGCCTTGTTTTGTACCGGTATATTTCGGCACGGACTTTGGCTTGAAGTTCCCAAGGGGGATCCGCCGCCAAAGTTGTCGCTGCAGCCCAAGAGACTGTGCGATAGGCCCGCACTGCCCTAACCGCAATAGCTCTCTGAGGTCTCCTTAAAAGGGCCTTGTTCTGCGTGGTGAGCGCATCTTTCCACAGAGGGGCTCCATACGTGGCCATGCTGCATATGACACCTTACGTTTAATGTCTAGCCCACTGCCACTTCAGGTCACATATTTTTTGAGCTACGTTGGTGCTTTCAGTTATTCTACGGCTCTCAAAATTCCTATTTCAATCTTGTAGGGAACTCCTCTTTCCATTGATTAAATAGTTCATTGAGTGATCTTTTTACCTAGCCCATAATTAAAATGAAATATACTGCGGGATATTGAATGAGAAGATATTGTGCTGTCGGGCACTACATTACTATAGACCTTTTTCTCAAATTTAGATCCTCCCAACTGATGGACTAGTTGTCTGTCCCCGGTACACATGTTCGTCGTCTTGAGCTTAGATCTTGACTGGAGTTTGTGTCACAAAGACTAGATATTTGATATGGTTTTCGTTGATCTTCGTTGTATCTTAAGCTCAACGCATTCAGGGGCTCTACAGACATCAATGAGTATAGTGCTCCTGCTCAAGTTCTCCAAGGTTTCAACCATAATTACTTTATAGTCGGCAAAACGAAAGTGGGTGGTATAACTGATATACTGACTATTGATGTTGATGACAATGCCCTTTCTAGACCAAAATATTGAAGACATCTCCCAAAGCAACCAAAAACAGTTTTGACATACTGCAATGGTATGGGTTTCGAATACCGGCCTTGGAGACGAACTGGACGCTACAATATAAGACCGGTAGTCTACTTGGCTTACTTGTTCTAGTGTTTGTTGGTTACTTGTTCTTTGGACACATAGCCCACAAACATGGAAGACCTGCAAAAACATTATCTCAGGAAAGTTTGAAATAAAAGACCGTGCCCCATGCACTGGACAGACGAAATCCGCACCACACTCAACATTCAGGTTGCTGAAGCGGTCCACGCTGCCAAAGATCGGGGCCGTTGGCGAAAGATCGTAAAAGAGAAATTGATGACTTGATAATCACGACCCCCGGCATTGCGGAATCGGTGCAAGGAGGAAAAGTCTACTTTGGTACCGCTGGAAGTAATGTATAGTATTTGTTTATGAATAAGACGGTAACCCCTTATTCATAAACGACTCGATCGATTCAAATGCTTCATAGGCCACGAACGGTAACCAGAGGGGCAAGTTATACCTCTCGGTCTTCTCGAGCCTAAGTATATACGTGTAATGAGTGATGACACTCGATAGGCTGATATTTTATTTCCTGTATAAGAGCATTACGTAAATACATAAAGCAAATACGAAGCTTAGTATTTAGTATTTAACATATAAGAAATAAGTCTGTTATTCAGTCAAGGCCACGCCGATTTCACGCCGACCATTAGTCGGCGGCGGCGGCGTGGCGAAAAAGGTCGGCGGCGGCGTGACGCCGGCGCGGCGCACACGTCTATTCCCAACTTACATTGTTGACGGAGATATTAGTTCGTTTTGGCCAAACTTCATTCATTAGCGAAGCTGGCGGTTGTACTTAGCCGTCGCTGGTGCCCATGGCGTAACGTTCTCTAGTCGTGTATAGCCGAGGGAAACAGTCAAAAAGATAAGGAAATAAACGTAAATCCACTTCAATTATGTTTTTATATTGCATAAACGCGTATTCTTTCTGGATTAAATGATAAAAAAATCGTTTTTTAATATTTTTTTGCTTAATTGTCGTTACAAAGCTGACATCGAAGTTAACTTTTTTGTGAAAGTTAAGGTAATTGGGTGTCCCTAGAAGTGAAAATGCCCTAGAGTCGGCCCACATTAACTTACAAGCAAATGAACTGCCAAGCATTACTTTTTAGAAGTGACTTTACAGTTTGTGAAGACGTAAATAGCGTTGCGGACATGAACACTCTGAGCCATGTAGTGTAAGTATACGATAGCCACCTGAATCTTATCGTGAATAACATTAATATAAACAATGGATGTAACTTTCGACGAAACGACGGTACCTAAATCTAGTTGTCAGCGATAAAACTGCGACAATCATTTAATCAATATTTAAATATAAAATATGTCAAAAAATATAATATGTAGGTAATAAGACGCTTATATTAATAAAATCTAAAAATATATTCATACATGCCAAGTCGATCACCCTGTATAAAAATTAATAAGAGTTATAAGGGCAGTAGTAGGTACTACGCCGTATGTACGTAATTAAATTACGAACATAAAATAATACGAATCTAAAGCAGTGTAGGTAGTAATAGTTAGACGGCAGAGAATAAGTATTGTTAGATAATCACGATATTAATTAGTGAATCTGGGAAAGAAAAACTTATGTATAATTAGTTATTATACAGGTATGCTCGGTGTGCATTATTAAGTAATGTATTCTAGTCTCTAAAACCGCCGTTCATGCACCGAACCAAAACAACGAGCACATGATCGTGGCAATGCATCGCCACAATAATTACGTGGTGTGAGGCCGTTCATGGGGGCTGCTCACACCCTGCCATTATGCCTCACCCCAGTTCATTTCTATCGCTCTATTTTTATCGGCCCTCTCACACCACTCCCTTTAAACTCGACTTTATGACAAACTACTTCGATATAGTTAATCTTTAAGTGTTTAAATGATAATTCTTACCTGTTTTTCGAGTGTGGATTACGTTTTAATGTGGTTTTTCGAGTCGCAGCTAGTGAAATACGGTGATGGTGTAAAATGGCGGGCTGCGCAGCGAGGTGCGCGTCGGCGCGCGCAACGTTACTTGTTGGAGTAGGTACTGATGTGGTATGGGGTCTAAAGTTGTACCTTTTTGACACGTGCGGAAATGATGGGAATTTGAAGTTCATTGGAAGTCGAGTAAATCCTGACTCGTGGAATTTTTTTCGCTAACTCAATCAATAGGTACGAGGGCTGTTCCGAAAGTTTTTAGTTGCTCCGGTTCTATTCATGCGATTTCAATAAAATTTACACCATTTTGAGGGATATTTCAATGATGCTTTAGGCGGTGTGAATTTGTTTTAGTAAAGATTTTAGATATTTTTATTATTTTGTTTTACTTAGACGTGTCGAGCTTTACTCCAATGACCATGATACCAGTTTTTAAGACACTTTTTGAATGAGATGCTATGAACATCATTCGCTTATAAAACTATTATATTTTATAGTTACTAGTAATTGAAGATATTTCCGTTGTTTTTAAGTACAAATTACGTGATATCCTTTACTTTAATCATAAATGAGTAGGCATTGAAAAAAATCGTAAACTCTAAAATTGAAGAATTTCGAATACTGTAAAAATCATCATTCAATCAATAATCATTTTTCTTCAATTATAATTTAAAAAACGCAAAATTAACTAAATTATTTATCCCGGGTATGTTTGAGTACGGCTTTCAAAGATTTTTATACAAAATATACTTCAATGTGTCAAAAATGGCCAATTTTTCCATACAATGTAAAATTTCATACAAAACAGCTTTTTGTAAAAAAATTATGATAAAAAAACTATTCCCATTACATGCATAAATTTATTAACCATAATAAGTGTTGAAATGTCTCTCACAATGATATAAATTTAATTTAAATCACATGAATAGAACCGAAGCAACAAAAAACTTTCGGAACAGCCCTCGTATGTCAAGATGAAAATTCATAGTGTAAAAATATTAATCCTTCAGGCATTTTTCAGTATGTTATGTTTTTTTTAAGCATGTATTCATCTCTGAAACTAAGCCGAATCCAGAAAAGTTCATATTACATTATACTCCCAAAATGTAGTCAGAAATACACCTTTAAAGTTTGCCGGCTTACTCATTCATCACCCTGTATACGGACTGTACCTGTATCAGCCTTCTTGCAATGGAGCATTCCATGAAAACTGTCGTTAGCGACACTGTCTTTTCAATACTTTTTAAAAATTTAATTAGTAACCTGAGTTACGGTATAATAAATTAATAATATCATATCTAGGCTTTTAGATTGGCATTGTTTCCTAGCAGCTGGCACATTTTATTAGGGTAGCTACCATAGTGAGTTGTTAGCGACAAAAAGTAGATGTTTTCATGGAATGCTCCATTATGCAAATAGCATGTGGTATCCGGTTCGAAGGACCAAAGCCTAAATATTTTTATTTTCTTTAGTGTATAAGTGTGCGCGATCGTGTCATCAACAAATAATCAAAATAAATGTTTATTTCTTTCTAAAATATCCGTTCTACAACATTAGGAGCTATGTCTATATACAGGGTGTTTTTTTATTCACCAGCCAAACTTTAGGGGGTTAGTTCATAGGTTGTTGATGAACTTTTACTATGGGATACAAATCCTGAGCTAAGATATTAGTATGGAACATCAGATTATTTTTACGAATCGGATATACCGGTTGCGTAGTAGAAGTTCATCAATATCAGAATTAACCCTCCAAAATTTGAACGGTGAATAAATAATCAGTCTGTCTGTATTATTAGTTTGTTATAGACCGGTAAGGAACGAGTTTCGGAAGACTGGTGTCTTTTTGGTGACTTCCTAAAGACAAAAAATTAAGGTGGGTGAATCAACTTTTTCTGTCTGTTATTGCCATGGTTACGGTCGCCTGAGTGACGCTGGTTTTATGCAAAACTATGCTACTTAAATTATGCAAACATGCATTTTTCTGATGTTTTTAAGTCCGTTCCTTAATGGGCCACCTACAAACATGCACTACGTATATCTTTTTAATTATTATTTTTCCCCAAACTCCCAGATACCCGCTCCAAAAACCCCGGCCGCTCTATTTATCTGATGGCGATTTCACACCAGTAACTACGAAAACCTTAGTAAAAAGTTTCCTTAAAGCTTCAAAATCAAATTTCAAGAAATTATTCGTTTAATTATTCATTCAATCAACTTTGGAGTCATGTCCGTATTATTGCAAACAATGACGCACATTTGTCCGATCTATGATCATCTTACAATTAAAAGGATAATTGTATTCTCAAACAGAAAACCGTTTTTTTCTGCATAAGGATATAATTTAATAAATGAAATACCTCAGTAAAAATCAGTGATTTTATTGTAATCATTACTTTGATGTTATCTTATCAATAAATATTTTCATACAAAAGTTTACAATTACACTCCCATCGGAAGCACTTAGCCTACTTATATTTATAATACTTGCAACTAATTTCAAATAGAGTAAAAATAAACTAGCCAATATCTATGGACAAAATACACTTTTTGACAAGAAAAAACTGATACTTGCGAATCTGAAAAAACATTCGCACAAAACCATAAACCATAATTGATTTAAAGAAAATGTTATTGCTTTATGTGATGTACTCGTCCATGTATGTAAAAACATACCGTCTTGACCTAATACTAAATGGAAATTCAGATACAAAACATAGCACCTGGACAATATGTGTACATACATAATAATTATGTACGTACACTCGGCCCAACAGAGGAACACAGTCATTTATTTTATTTTGTATTACATTACGTTTTGCCGCTAAAACCACCTTATTTTGAATTTGCAAGATGATAGATGTCGCTAGTACAGTTTAATTCTAGTTCTTAAATTATAATTAAAAAAAATGATATGTGGAGCTTTACGCCAAAAAAAAACAGAGCAATTATTTAGCTTTACGACTACACAAAATTGTATTTTTAAGTATCTAAAAGTAGTAAAGAATAATTATGATTGAATGGAACACGGTTTCAATCTAAATGGAAGTTAAATTCTTCAATCAAAAAACGGAAATATCAGTTTAATTGAAAACTAAATATCCGACAAGGCCATCTTGATATTGCGTTCGTGCCTACGTTTACTTGTAACTTGTAAGATACTTTTAAAATAACATGGCTACATATATCTTGCTCCAACAAACAACTCTGTCCCTCAGTTGCGACCTCAGCTACCAAAACGCGCTTACACTAAATAAAAAAAAAAAAACATTTACACCTACATTAAAGCTGACTTTGTTAATATCGTACGGTGAAACAGCGAGCCATACAAATAACATAATATTGAAAAGTTCCAAACATAATACCGAGCTTGAAAGTTAATTATGAATATTATGACCTGAAAAATATATCACTCATTCAAAGGTCCCATTTAACATTTTAGGGTTCAAAATTCAGTTGATGCAAGTCAGATCCATGCAAAATTATGACATAATTTAGAGTACTTTCAATGCATCATCAATGCAATCAGTATACAGTGTATTTATTGTAGATTATTGAGAAATATCAACATACAATGTATAGACCATGTTGAACAGTGCTTAAAAAACTGTGTTAAACAAACTTCTGAATTTCCGAAACAATAATTCATTTTAGCCTTAGTTTGAATTTACCCCTTCCATTGTCTAGCACTCGCTCCCAAAAATAATATACAATTTACAATACACGTATGTCTAAAAAGGATTGGGACCTTAATACATTTTACAAAAATATACACAATGATGATCTATAGCCGATATTAACGAGGCTGGCAGTCGTGGTTCAAATATCACAGTAGGAATGATATTTACAATGACCAACGTGGCTGGGGACCTTCACAGTTACTTATAAAACGTCTCCCGTACAGTAAATATACTTAAATATGTTTTATGTAAGATTGCGCGTTTGTTTGACCATAGAGCAAGTTTGTATACCATGGACATAAAAGAGCAATAAAATAATAGTATATTAATCCCATTACTGAAAATAACTTTGAGCACCATTACAGCAGGGGCCAATATCACAAGTATAAAATTCTACAAAAACTACTTTTTGTGTGGGTATTTATACAATTTTGTAGGACTCTACGCTTGTAAAGTTTTGTGGGATAGGCCCCTGGTCTCTGGTCGAAAATCAAAAACTTGAAGACACAAGAATAAAGATATTTGCGAAAGTCACCAGCCGTCAAAACTCACGGATTATAAAAACAATTTTAAATTATGCTTCTTTACATACAAAAATAATCTCTTAAACTAACTGACTTAACCTCCTAATGGCATAGCGCTGAGAAAATGATATGTTGTCAGTTGCATTCATTATCAACACTTACATTCCCAATTACCAATAATCTGTATTTTTGTGTCGTTTTTGGAAATCTAAGTGTCAAATCGTCGAATTCATCAACATTCAGTTTGTGCAGAGTATTGTCATGTTACAATTGAGCTAGCGTGTGGCCGGGATTCCACCCGAGTTCTTGGGCCAATTAACTTTTCGATCGACACTATTTTGTCCCGTAACGCAGGTGACAATTTCATCAAGTTTGCTAGAAAAAATGCTTATAAATTGTACATACGTTAGGCCTCATACAAGTTCACATCGATACATTTAGGTTCCAACGGTTTTTGTAAATATGTGTATAGTATTAATTGACGTACATATCTAAGTTCATGAAAAGTAACGCAGTAGGCCCTCTTAATACGTAAGTTGTAGGGACGGACCTATACTAACGAATCGGATAGTGCAATTCACCTCTCATTCTTTGGTATAGGTCCGTTCCTACAACTTACGTCAGAACTTACAGGTTTAATTCCCGCCTGTCATCAAATTGTCCTAAGGCGAATTACACATGTAAGTATTTACGTAATTAGTAGACGGAGCTATACTACGGAACGAGAAGTGAATATTGCTACCTCGTTTCAGCCAATAGCTCCATCTACAACTTACGTAAGAACTTACAGGTGTAAGGCTACCCAAGTTTATACATAAATCACCAAAACATAGAATTTTATAGTGGTAATTTGAGCTTAGAACCTCACAGGCATTTTATACTCGAATTTTCTCGACTCTTGTGCAGAGTAAACCTAATCTTGAAAAGTGTTACTTTGAGTAACACTACTACGAATGCAATTCCAAGCGGTCGATAATTCATTAAAGAGGCCCCGACATGACCATATTTATAAAAATTAGATGAAATAAATTATGTTATTCGAGAATACCAATCAAACACATGATTTGATATGATCTTATTTATAACATGTTTATGATAATTATGATTTACCAGCATCATAAAAAAAAATATGTATAGTTCTCGATGAATCAAAATATCTCTAATATCGCAAGCGATTTAGACCGTACATTAACTTAACCGATCGAAATAAATTTCGTATAAACGCGTTCATATCTCTGTCATGTAATCATACCGATTCACAGATATGTCAAAGTAAATTTAAGTTACCCTAGTTCTAATTTCAATAAAGGCAATCTCAAGGGCCTGACCCTGTAGCCGATACTATATTTACATAATTATTAATTAAACATCCCGATTGACGTATTTAAAGCACCCTTGTCAAACAAACAATGTCAATTTAATTTTTGTTAGAATAAGTTTGGCAATATTGTACATCCGAGTTTGGCATACTGTAATAACGTTAGTTTGACACTGTCAACGTTATGCTATTTTTAACGAAACCATATTTTAATCGCAAATCTGTTTACTGACCTTTAGCCTTATGAAGCTCCGGTGTTTATCGTTTGTCGTTCTTGCTCTCACGTTCTAACAAGTATATAAATTTATCGTGACGCATAGCACGATAATCGACAAAAGCGGGACTATCATATGTATGTATGTAATGTTCGAAGTGGAGTTGTGCATATACTACTGGTAAATTCACTAAAGCTGGCACGAATGGAATGAATGAAATGAATGACATCTATCATTGTGTGTATGCGGTAGTCCTATACCAACCTGTATCTACTGTCATTAAGACATCCACACATAGATACTTTCTGTCACTTACTCGATCCATTCGTGCCAGCTTTCGTGAATTTACCTGTACTATGGAGTTATGTAAGCTATTATAGCTTACTGGTAATGTCAAAATTAGAATGTTTCACGGTCACATAGTACAGCCATCATCAGGATGCTTAGCCAAGTTGCCAATCGCTAGCGCTTGGTAGCGTATCGTAGTTTTCCCTCTCTGTCACTCTTGCATATTAGTGCGACAAAGACAGTTAGCTGCCTTTCGCTTACGATTGACGTTTAAGCGCTAGCGATCGGCAACTTGGCTAAGCACCCTGCTCAGATATTTGTCAGCTTTTTAGCTGCTTCGCTATATCGGATAGATCAGAATGTTTTCTGGGACCCATCCAGCTGCGATTTCGTCTTTTTAGTGGATAGCCGATATATGTGGCAGTCACGTGGTAATTCGTGGGTTATCTTGTTCTACAGTAGGTGTGTTACCGTTTGGGCGGTAGTCAAGTGTTACTGTGGGATAGTCACGTAGTATTATCAAAACTTGATAATTTCTTAGGTTATCGACCTGCGATCACTGTATGCGGTTGTCACGTGGTGTTTTCTGGGTTAGTCACGTGATATTTCGTTGGATAATCACCACGGTGTAGTGGGTGGTTACCTTGTGGGCTGTGGTTGCGTGGTATTTCCTGGGTGGTCACCCTACTGGCGCGGTCACCTGGTTTTTTCTGGGTGGACGCCCTAAGGGCTGCATGTATTTCCTGGGTAATCACCCTAAGGGCAAAAGTCACGTGGCACAGAAGTGGGTGGTTAACTGGTCACCTTACAGGCGGCGGTGACGTGGTAGTTTGTGGGTGGTCACTCTATGGGTTGCATTTGTGAAGTATTCGCTGGGTCGCCCTGCAGGCGGCGGTCACGTGGTGTGGTGGTGGTGGTGGTGGCGGTCAGGAGTCGTGGTGCAACAGCGAGCTGACGACGTGCTGCGGGATGTTGATCTGTGTAGTCGCCTGCAGGTGGTCACGTGGTGTGGTGGTGGTGGTGGTGGCGGTCAGGAGTCGTGGTGCAACAGCGCGTCGAGCTGCGCCTGCGCCTGCAGGGAGCTGACGACGTGCTGCGGGATGTTGATCTGTGTAGTCGCCTGCAGGTGGTCACGTGGTGTGGTGGTGGTGGTGGTGGCGGTCAGGAGTCGTGGTGCAGGGAGCTGACGACGTGCTGCGGGATGTTGATCTGTGTAGTCGCCTGCAGGTGGTCACGTGGTGTGGTGGTGGTGGTGGTGGCGGTCAGGAGTCGTGCTGCAGGGAGCTGACGACGTGCTGCGGGATGTTGATCTGTGTAGTCGCCTGCAGGTGGTCACGTGGTGTGGTGGTGGTGGTGGTGGCGGTCAGGAGTCGTGGTGCAGGGAGCTGACGACGTGCTGCGGGATGTTGATCTGTGTAGTCGCCTGCAGGTGGTCACGTGGTGTGGTGGTGGTGGTGGTGGCGGTCAGGAGTCGTGCTGCAGGGAGCTGACGACGTGCTGCGGGATGTTGATCTGTGTAGTCGCCTGCAGGTGGTCACGTGGTGTGGTGGTGGTGGTGGTGGCGGTCAGGAGTCGTGGTGCAGGGAGCTGACGACGTGCTGCGGGATGTTGATCTGTGTAGTCGCCTGCAGGTGGTCACGTGGTGTGGTGGTGGTGGTGGTGGCGGTCAGGAGTCGTGGTGCAACAGCGCGTCGAGCTGCGCCTGCGCCTGCAGGGAGCTGACGACGTGCTGCGGGATGTTGATCTGTGTAGTCGCCTGCAGGTGGTCACGTGGTGTGGTGGTGGTGGTGGTGGCGGTCAGGAGTCGTGCTGCAGGGAGCTGACGACGTGCTGCGGGATGTTGATCTGTGTAGTCGCCTGCAGGTGGTCACGTGGTGTGGTGGTGGTGGTGGTGGCGGTCAGGAGTCGTGGTGCAGGGAGCTGACGACGTGCTGCGGGATGTTGATCTGTGTAGTCGCCTGCAGGTGGTCACGTGGTGTGGTGGTGGTGGTGGTGGCGGTCAGGAGTCGTGCTGCAGGGAGCTGACGACGTGCTGCGGGATGTTGATCTGTGTAGTCGCCTGCAGGTGGTCACGTGGTGTGGTGGTGGTGGTGGTGGCGGTCAGGAGTCGTGGTGCAGGGAGCTGACGACGTGCTGCGGGATGTTGATCTGTGTAGTCGCCTGCAGGTGGTCACGTGGTGTGGTGGTGGTGGTGGTGGCGGTCAGGAGTCGTGGTGCAACAGCGAGCTGACGACGTGCTGCGGGATGTTGATCTGTGTAGTCGCCTGCAGGTGGTCACGTGGTGTGGTGGTGGTGGTGGTGGCGGTCAGGAGTCGTGCTGCAGGGAGCTGACGACGTGCTGCGGGATGTTGATCTGTGTAGTCGCCTGCAGGTGGTCACGTGGTGTGGTGGTGGTGGTGGTGGTGGTGGCGGTCAGGAGTCGTGGTGCAGGGAGCTGACGACGTGCTGCGGGATGTTGATCTGTGTAGTCGCCTGCAGGTGGTCACGTGGTGTGGTGGTGGTGGTGGTGGCGGTCAGGAGTCGTGGTGCAGGGAGCTGACGACGTGCTGCGGGATGTTGATCTGTGTAGTCGCCTGCAGGTGGTCACGTGGTGTGGTGGTGGTGGTGGTGGCGGTCAGGAGTCGTGGTGCAACAGGGAGCTGACGACGTGCTGCGGGATGTTGATCTGTGTAGTCGCCTGCAGGTGGTCACGTGGTGTGGTGGTGGTGGTGGTGGCGGTCAGGAGTCGTGGTGCAGGGAGCTGACGACGTGCTGCGGGATGTTGATCTGTGTAGTCGCCTGCAGGTGGTCACGTGGTGTGGTGGTGGTGGTGGTGGTGGTGGCGGTCAGGAGTCGTGGTGCAGGGAGCTGACGACGTGCTGCGGGATGTTGATCTGTGTAGTCGCCTGCAGGTGGTCACGTGGTGTGGTGGTGGTGGTGGTGGCGGTCAGGAGTCGTGCTGCAGGGAGCTGACGACGTGCTGCGGGATGTTGATCTGTGTAGTCGCCTGCAGGTGGTCACGTGGTGTGGTGGTGGTGGTGGTGGCGGTCAGGAGTCGTGCTGCAGGGAGCTGACGACGTGCTGCGGGATGTTGATCTGTGTAGTCGCCTGCAGGTGGTCACGTGGTGTGGTGGTGGTGGTGGTGGCGGTCAGGAGTCGTGGTGCAGGGAGCTGACGACGTGCTGCGGGATGTTGATCTGTGTAGTCGCCTGCAGGTGGTCACGTGGTGTGGTGGTGGTGGTGGTGGCGGTCAGGAGTCGTGGTGCAGGGAGCTGACGACGTGCTGCGGGATGTTGATCTGTGTAGTCGCCTGCAGGTGGTCACGTGGTGTGGTGGTGGTGGTGGTGGCGGTCAGGAGTCGTGGTGCAGGGAGCTGACGACGTGCTGCGGGATGTTGATCTGTGTAGTCGCCTGCAGGTGGTCACGTGGTGTGGTGGTGGTGGTGGTGGCGGTCAGGAGTCGTGCTGCAGGGAGCTGACGACGTGCTGCGGGATGTTGATCTGTGTAGTCGCCTGCAGGTGGTCACGTGGTGTGGTGGTGGTGGTGGTGGCGGTCAGGAGTCGTGGTGCAGGGAGCTGACGACGTGCTGCGGGATGTTGATCTGTGTAGTCGCCTGCAGGTGGTCACGTGGTGTGGTGGTGGTGGTGGTGGCGGTCAGGAGTCGTGGTGCAGGGAGCTGACGACGTGCTGCGGGATGTTGATCTGTGTAGTCGCCTGCAGGTGGTCACGTGGTGTGGTGGTGGTGGTGGTGGCGGTCAGGAGTCGTGGTGCAGGGAGCTGACGACGTGCTGCGGGATGTTGATCTGTGTAGTCGCCTGCAGGTGGTCACGTGGTGTGGTGGTGGTGGTGGTGGCGGTCAGGAGTCGTGCTGCAGGGAGCTGACGACGTGCTGCGGGATGTTGATCTGTGTAGTCGCCTGCAGGTGGTCACGTGGTGTGGTGGTGGTGGTGGTGGCGGTCAGGAGTCGTGGTGCAGGGAGCTGACGACGTGCTGCGGGATGTTGATCTGTGTAGTCGCCTGCAGGTGGTCACGTGGTGTGGTGGTGGTGGTGGTGGCGGTCAGGAGTCGTGCTGCAGGGAGCTGACGACGTGCTGCGGGATGTTGATCTGTGTAGTCGCCTGCAGGCGGTGGTCACGTGGTGTGGTGGTGGTGGTGGTGGCGGTCAGGAGTCGTGGTGCAACAGCGCGTCGAGTTGCGCCTGCGCCTGTAAGGAGCTGACGACGTGCTGCGGGATGTTGATCTGCACGGGCTGCATGTTGGCACTCGTTGGGACCTGGGGGAACGAGCTTTCAATATATCGTCAGCTGATCACCAAAACTCACTATAGTTGCCGATTTCAACAACAATAAATAATTTTTCCGTTACCAGATGGTAAAGATGACCATAATATGATAGCGGATTTTGATAATAATCGGTATCTGAAATGTCAAAACGTTTCAAGTAATGTATTTGAGGTCAAATTTGCACAAAATGGGCGGCACCTTGAACGTTTGGTGTCCTTTCAATATAAAGGTGCGTTCAAACCAAAACAACATTCGCTGTTCTATCGCCCGTTCTACGAAATTAACCAATCACGTTTTGTGTAGCGATCGAATTTCGTAGAGTGGGGGGTTAGAACAGCGAATGCTCTTTTGGTTTGAACGCACCTTAACGTGTCAAAGTAGAATTACTACATTATGCATACTGGTAAGTACGGTATTACTAACAAGACTGTTAGAAGCCCGAAGCCGTAGAAGGGCCTTTAATGACTCAAGTTAGTATGCTTCTTACCGACCGTGATGCATACAAGGTTTTTCATCACACTTGCGGACAAAAAAATAAGTTATAAGAAAAAATATTTTTTTTTACTACAGATGGTGTACTTTTTAGGCTCTAATGCGAGAAGTGTACCATTTTACATCAGGTCCAAAACTTCGGAGGGCCATATACACTAAAAAACGTCGTACGAGACACGTGCAAAAACAAAATTCGTAACTCGTGTTGATTTAAAACACTCCCTTATCGGTCTTGTTTTAAAACATCAGCACTTGTTTCAAATTTCATGTTTTTCACACTTGTGTCGTAATGTACAGTCAGGGGCATAAATAAATATACGATTTTAAACCTTATGCTCCAGATATAAGAAGTGTACAGACATTTTAGCCCTTGACTGTACTATTTTACCCGCGATGCAAGCAAGTAATGGCGCGCTTAGAAAGCAGGTATGATGAAATAGTTATTTATGATACAGTATACTACAAGTAAGTAGGCTTTCATAACGAGTGCCGGTGACTATAAGACACAAGCGAAGTGTTTTAATATTTTTTTATTAATAATGTTATTAACGTTAAACTTACAACGGGATATTTGCCATGTAAATTGAAATTATTGAGTATTCGATATTTCGGCACTGTTGAAAATGCAATCTTCACGGAGTAGCTATTTAGTTAAGGAAGAGCGACGCCTCCCAACAC